>CABFOV010002444.1:0-85295 GCA_902141375.1 Timema poppense
TTTGTGGCTTTTTAATAGCTTTACTTTTTATTTCTTTTACCTCTGATAGCCTTTAGAGCCTTTTTATATTTTTACCATTTTACCATTTTTGTTCTTATTGCTCTTTTTGATTAGATTTAATTTTTACCATTTGATCCTTTTTATCCTTTATGCCATATTTGTTCAGTTGTGCTTTTTTACATTTTGGTCACTTTTCAACTTTTTACACTTTGCCCTTTTGGTATTATTGCTCTCTTTGATTAGATTTACTTCAACCATATTTACCATATTTGGCCTTTTGGCCCTTTTTACCCGATTTCAGTAGACATTTCACATTTCTCATGACAGATAAACAAACTCTTCATTTCATAACAAACTCTTAATTTTATTAATAGTCCTATATAAGATCATAATATTCTTCATCAACACAGGGGCTAGTTTCACCCAAAACATCCTTTTTTTTAGTAATGTATTTAACATAAGGGGTTTTCATTTCTTAATCAAAGTGGTAGGTATTTGTAGACCAGTTTAGAGGAAATGCACCTGCATTAATGCGGGTATTTAATTAGGAAATTGCAGTGAATATCACATGAACAAACCCTCCCTCAAAGCATTCTTCCAGAATGTAAACTGCTTGTCATTGACCTTCAAACGCACTGAGAATCTAGAGACTGGTCAACTATCAGGGCAGGCTATTTTTTATAGGGACATCCAGGTCATAAGTTCAAATAAAAAAATTAACATGGCCATAGTTTCATATACAGAACATGACATAGTCTCATAATAGTTGTTTTATTGTACAAAAATGATTACACCTGGTTCCAAATAAAATGTAATTCTAAAGAAATAACAAGTTAAGATGCTTTTTTTTAAATAACATTTAAGTAAAAATAAGTACTTTATTTAAAATTAAATTTGAATATACAGCGAAAGAAAGATTGAGACGTCACGCAAACAAAGGTATAAGTCTCGTCTTGTTTTGTCATTGACAGGAGGTCAAGGTTAGAATCCTGACCATGTGAACTGAATGGGTTATCACTCTTCTTCCACACAAATGCGGGTACACTTCCTTTATAAGTCTTATCTTAGTAATTATCTCTTAAAGTTCACTGAACGAAAGTCCAGAAAGTAATGTCAATTACATTATAATTGGTTTTCCCCCCATCATGTCTTATTACTTGCACAGGCTGGACATAGTTTACAGGTTGTGTGCTAATTCTTAAAACCAACTTAATTATAAAACCACCCGCCTCGGTGGCGTAGTTGGCTAACTCGCTTGTCTTGTTGAGCTCGACTGCTGAGGACGGGGAGATCGAGGTTCGAATCTCGGTCGGGTGAACTGGGGGTGATTTTTCTTAAATGTTTTTCCACTCTCCCTCCACGCAAATGCGGGTTCACTTCCTCTAATTCAACCTTCCCAATTCCTAATCCACTAGCGTAATTAGTACTTAAAGCGTATAACTCGAACGGGTAGTAAGATGAGGTGCTAAATATTATTATTAAATATTAATTATAAAACCTACACAACATCCAGTCCCCCAACTGTCAACTTATTATCATAGAAGAGGAAACCCACATTTCACGGCCATGCGAGGAACTGAACCCGGGAACTAAAGTTCACTAGCCATACACGCTATCGACCGAGTTAGAGACATTTTAACTACGCTAATAGTATAACAATGAAGTAGGTAAAAATGAATAGAAATGTGCCGATATTTCTGTGGGGGGAGAGTGGGAAACCATTTAAGAAAAAAATGTAGCACACCCAAACTTGATTTTAACCCCAACCGTCTAATAACTGGCAAACACTCCTATATGAGCCTGAAACTTATACTGAGTGCACACAAGTATGAGTATTTACTTGTTTGATAAGTTAATTCTGTGCATATTGACTTTATTTATTGCCTATGGTGTTGGGGTGAGCATCTGGTGTCTAGAAATATCATCGATAAATAGTGGTCTTTTTCACACTGAATACATTAGCAAACTCATAATATAGTTCCTCTCTATGTGATCACAGACAACTTCTGCGAGATCAATGCACTCTCTCAGATTTAAGATTCTTATGAAAGCCTAGTTAAGTAAAATACTACACAGATGGAAGACATAAATAGTTCTTTCACACAATATATAAATGTGACGTTTGTTTTAAATAATACAAATATTTAAGTTTTTATAGAATTACATATAAACGTTTTGAAGAAAATGTATGCTTATAGTCATAACTATGTTATTTACATTTTTATTTTTACTATCATGTCTTATAACCTGTTCAGAATATACACACATATTATGATAACTGCAATGGGGTAAGGGTGAAGAAGGAAGTACAGTATGCTAGAGGTAGTCTACTCACATTTGCGGGAAAGGAGGTTGAAACACAATTTAGGGAACAGCACCCTTAGTAGATCCTATCAGAATTCAAATCCCGATCTTCCCATTAGCAGGCCAGTCTAACATGAGAGCAACATCTTATACCATTTAACCACCGAAGAACGTTTCACAACATTTGTATGCAAGACGTCGACTCAAGAAATCAGGATTGGATCACAGCTGAATCTTCTCAAATTGATTCTTCTATTGAGTACCTATTTTATATCCTCCCTCCTACTCAAACACCAGTGCAGTTAGTTTTACTTATTTTTATTAACATTATTTTCTTTAATTCATTCACTGAATTAAAACCCTTTAGTTTGGGGCTCTTGAAGGGGATGTTTAACAATGTTGTATGCGCATGCGCGCGCACACACACACACACACACACACACAGTACCAGTAGATAATCAAACACAAAAGGACTGAAGATTTGCCATACAGATATATTAATTGTAAATCAGTGGTCTTACAAACACTTATCATACAAGCACTTGGGACTACACTTATGGGGAACTATGAAGGATTAATTTCCATCTACATTCATACTATGATAAGATAAACCTGAGCCAACAAGTCTCTTGAGGACTTTGCTCATCATTGTCAATGCTTTTAACTATGGCCAATATGTATTTATTTATATGTATTAGTAGCTGTGTGATAATTATAAGCAGTGTCTAGAATTTAATTGCTGGTACCCAGTGGCGGATCCATGAGGGGGGCGTGGAGGTAGCGCGCCCCCCTCAAGGAATTAAACCAATTAAATCAATGTTAAAGTTGCTACTAGTTTAATACTATCTCACTAACCACATTTAATTATTTTTTTTAAATTGTCATTTGTAATATTATTAAATGATTTATAATATACGGTAATTATTATAAATACTTAAGACAAAAGCGCATCAAGTATTAAACCAGTGAGAATGGGCATTAATGAAACTACCCAAATTTAAGTGGTGCACCTTTGAGTTCCTACCTTCCCCTAGCGCCACACTAAAGGGTAAAACCTCATTCAATTCGCTCGATTCTGTCACCAAACGCGAGGTATCTTGCTGCCAATGTTGTTTGCCAGTCAATGCGTGCTTTTCTTTACTAGTATGCCATGATGGTTTTAATATATTTTTTATTCATCATTATATTGATTGATTTAATAGCTAAAAAAACTATTTTTATAATAATTGCTATACTGTTTAAACCTATTTCCCTCTTAATAATCACTATTGGTTAATGTTCTTATTATTGGTTTTTAATAAATTTCAATACTAATCACAAATTTTGAGTTATACCCTTCATTTGAGGATTATTCAAGTCTAGCCTTACACTGAAAAATTACTTTAAGATTTTCTCTCAAATGTTGAAGTATTTTTCTATCAAGTTTTCTTCAGGCAAATCTCCCTTAACGCGATCCCGAGAGAGCCTCCCCTCCCCCCTGTTCCCCTCATGAAAATCCTGAATTTGCCCCTGCTGATACCCGAAAATTATCCAAAAAATGACATAGAGATATGAACAAAAAATTGTAATGAATGCACTTGACTAAATCAAACACACACTTTACAGATATAAACCCTAGAACCTATATATACAATGAAAGGCCCTTAAAATCCAAACTCTTGCATCTTTCTGGATATAATATTGATTTACAAATACCTGCTTGCTTCAACCTCTCACTGCAACTCTTTCCAGCGTAATTATATTTTCCAACCATACAAAAGAAGAAGATACAAAGTTCATTATCCTCTCATTTCAACAACTGTGTTTAAAAACATATAAATTTGAGTATTTATGCATTTATAAAAAAAAAATATGTTGATAGTATTTATAAATAATTAAATATACTTATTATTATAATAATTAAATCAACTTAAAATACCTAGAAAAAATTATACAAGCCAAGAAAATATGACCTAAAAATCCAAAATGACAAAAAATGACCAAAATAGCCTATAAAAATGTTTCCACAGCCAGGGGATCATAAACATATTGTATATGCACATGAGTGTTGTTTGCGATTTACCAACAACAACAAATGACATATCATCAAAATCCGGGCCTTTGTTATAAGCATTTCATTAGGGTGTTTCAACTTGAGTTTACCAATTTCAATATATATTGCTAGATTTATTTTTAAAAAAATAAGTAAAAAGGACCTCATAGAAGTGTATGAAATTATGCTACCCTTAACTAAGATAATAAAAAAGAAAAAAAAAAAATTGTTTGACGTAAAGACAATTTAGAGAAGTGAATTTTCTAAGAAACCTTTTGATCTTTGTTATATTTCATATTATTTAAGACCGAGATGATTTATCTATAGTTCTTTAAATAAACACTTACATTTTACTTATGTAGGTGTGTTAACAATTTTTAAAATGCCTGTCAAAATAATTTGTAGTCTGAATATACCAGTACGTGAAATGAAGTTCATTTACTGAAACATGCCTTCAAACTAACAAATATAGACAAATTATATAAGTAGTGTAATTCTTAAGTCAAGTGCATCAGCATTCACTGTAAAGAGGATAGTAGTATGCATACACAGGAAATATCCACCTCTATTAGTGTGTGTTAAATAGACCCTAGCTAGTTTAAACTAGAATTTGTGCTGTTGCTAATCATAACATCGCCTTATTTTACAGAAGGGGAAGAAATTATAATATACCTTGTATTTATATGGCTTGGTTTTCTCTGTATGGCTTCCCTCTGATTCCAAATTGTACACGCACCATGCTTGCACATTGAAATGTATGAATGACAGGATTTTAACTGATAATGAGCTTACACCTTAGAGTGCTACTGCTACACCATCTTCACTCCTCAAAGTGTCACCGCCCCACCATATTTTTTTATAGCACTGCTTACTTACTACCCCTTGAGGTTATACACATAGGTAATGTGCTAATTATGCCAATGAGTTAGGTATGAGGAAGGTTGAATTTAGAGGAAGTGTACCTACATTTGTGTGGAGGGAGAATGGAAAATAAATTTATAAAACCACCCTCTGTACACCCGACCGGGATTCAAACCCTGTTCTCTCTGTCATCTGCAGTCTAGTCTATTTTGAGAGTGACTCCTTAGACCATGCAGTCATCAAAGCAGGTCTTTACCATCTTATTAGTCTAGTTCTATAGGCACCTATTGGTAATAGCTATCAAAAATGACAGCAGCAGATCACATGACTTGACATATGAATGTGATCACAGTAACTAGAGGGGCATGGGCACTTTCCTTCCTTCCTCCCTCCCATTTCTTGCTGGTAGGGTGAAAGGGGAGGGGGGCAGGTTTTAGGAAACATTATGAAACACTTACCTAAGATTTTCACCACCAGTAACATGAACAGACTTAATTTGACTGATTATTTATTTGCATGACTTAATATTTCTTAATATAGCCTACACCCACGAGTCCAACCAATCCCTAATATATTGTTTTGCAGCTATGTTTGCTTTTAGACAACATTATAGCTTTGAACAGCCTGGATTTGAAAAATATCTTCACTTGGAAAAGAGTTTGCTGTTTACTCCAGAATGTCATATACAATAATAAAAGTTAAAAATTATATTCCTTGCTAAGCTTTGTTCACATACCCATATATATTTTTTTTTACCCAATCTAGCTTAATATGAGCATAATGCCATTTTTATTTGCCCCCTTATCCCCCAGTAAGAAAAATCTGGCCCATGAATACCAGAAAGTAGATTTTAATAACTTTCCTGGTTGTCTTCCTATAAAAATGGGACTTTATGTAGGAATATAACTATATTATAATATAGTACATGATAATCGAAAAAAGTGGCCGATATTTTGTAATAAAATATATATGGAAATAATTTAATAAAATATAATTGAAATAATTGAGTTTAATATACAGAAGAAAACTTGGAGTGTTGCCACACCATTTTTCAACAAAAACCATGCAAATCGGTCAAATATTTCTGAAGATATTAAATTATGGAATCTTGAACACCCAATTCAATGAAATTGTATATTCATACTCTTCAGACAAATTAGCCATTATTTGCATCTGTGAATGCACTTAGAGCTCACTAATAATTATTTTCAAACTATCAGTAGCTATGTTTTCATCACATAAAGAATAAGAAACTCGAAGTTGGAGAGTGACGAGGGGTAATACTAACATATTAATATATTAGCATTTTAGAAAACATTCTAAATAATGTTCAATAATTAGCTTATAAGATTAAGGTAAAACTTATTAGCAGCCTTACCAAATATATGGTGTCAATATGCAATATTGTATTTTTTTAATATATTTGTGGAATATAGCGTGCACTTTCTGAACTGGCTGATTATATCAGCACATGAGCATTTCTATGAGCAAGAGTGAAAGGGACTACCAATTGTTCCGTGAAAGGTATTTTCACATTCTTTCCAAGGCTATTTTGCAAGTCACAATCCACATGGGAAAGTTGTGCTACAGATTTTTATTGCTTAAAGAAAATCTGACGACCCTAGTGGGGTTTGAACCCATAAACCTCAGGTCGTGAGGCGAACACTCTACTACAAGACCACCGAGGTCATCTACAATATTGTAATATCCGGGTGAAACACCCCTGTGACTTTTATCATAAAAGTTATTTGGGTGGATTAATCTGTACAATTTGTTTAGTATTAATTACTTTTGTTCAAATTTGAAGGCTCTTGGCTACAATTCCTATTCAGGAGTAATTTTCCTGATACTACACCAAGTGGTAATAAGTTATTTAGAATATAGTTTGTTAAAGTATGGATATTGTGATGGTCATGCTTGTTGCAGTTGTTCCTTGGTATCGTGTTAGCAGTAGTAGTCGTTGTCACTGCCATCTTCTCATATTACCAGGAGAACAAGAGTTCTAGGATAATGGAGTCTTTCAAGAAGATGGTGCCACAGGTTTGACTTTATTCACATTATATGCTAAACATAATTTGCTATAAATTAATGCTGTAAGGTAAAATTTACAAAGTATCTAAAGCTTAAAATTATACATTTACTTTCTAATTTTTTGTTTGTATTTAAATATGAAATTATAAATGGAAAAAAAACGTGCCATATAATGATTATCTGTAGAAAAAGCTATTAGTTTGTACATGCTGCATGCCATCACCTTATTTTTATTTTTTATTTTAACAGTTGTTTAGTGGAATGATACATAGAAAGTCATAGTCATTTGGAACAGCCATATTTTTAAACTAATGGAAATGTAAAATAAAATAAAAATTATATGCTCACATAATTGGATAAAATTGTGAAATGTCACCATCACATAACCAACAATTAAATTATATTCATTATGGTACATAATCCAGCTTAAACTCAGCTGCCCTAAAAAATACTGTTAAAATAAACTTAGGAACTAACCCTCTATGGGTGTGGGAGGTTTAGTTATTTGGGAATATTAACAAGACAAAATAGTTTGAGTCTGGCAAAATATCCACTAATGGGCATTGTTAGCAGGATTGAGAGTGTTGGTACAGGGGGAAAGGGGACACTAGTTCTTCCCAATAATCTGCTCAAATGTAAATGGAACAGTTAATTATTTTATTCATAATAAAATTGAAAATTTATTTGTAGAATTAATTATTTTATCATAATTATTATCCATAATGTTCGTTAGGTCTGAAACCATTGTTATTTTCTAATTTAATGTGAAAATAGATTGGTTCTTTGACCCCCCCCCCCCCCTCCACCAATAATCAAGATCTAGTGATACCATATAACCATTTAGGGGCCTTTCCCACACATAATGACCAAAACAGATTACTTAGTCATATATTAATTAACCTTGGGGATTCCTAGAACTGATCATGAAATTGTATCCCGTGTAAGATAGTGCATACTGGTACCTTACTGCTCCTATCAAATGACAATGCTGTTGCAACAAACAGTGATCTGCAACAACAAAGCCTAGCCTTACAGGGTTACAAATTAACAATATAAAGGCTGGAAAACTCCAAAATTACATTAAATGTGAGAGTTGATTAATTTAAAAGGGTGGATCAAAGAGTATGGGCACCTGTAGACATTTTTCCAGGGGTGCGCAAATACAACTCAGTAAGTTTTAAACACAAACATTCTTGAAGTAAATTTAAGATGATTAGCTTTTACATGTCGTTTTCAAAGCTGAGAGTTAACATTACATTTCTTATTGACTAGAATACACCCTATAAGGCAGGGTTTATTAACCGGGATATGGAAACAAGATAATGGGGGTGTGGGATTTGATTTATAAACAGTTTTTTTTTTAAAATTGTTGTTAGATTAAATACACCATCACCATTATCAAAATGGCTTGTTTTTTACTGTTTTTCTATAAATACATATAATAAAATCATTATAATGTTCTTTCAGCTATTCTGTTCCTAACTGTCTATATTAAAAGTAAAACCAAGCTGTTAACATATTTTTGGAGTCATATTGGTGGTACCTAATAGGACCAGTGATGATGATTTTGACATTCGGGGGGTGTTGGGGAAATATTGGGAGATCCATTGGGGCGTCAGTATTCATACAAAGGTTAAGAAGCCCTGCCATAGGGTGAAGCTAAGTATTTAAATTTGACCTCTGTAGTTAATTAGTATATTATCCAATGTTATTAAATGAAGTGTATAGCGCTACAGCATGTGGCAGAAGCCCATTTATAATACACTTGGCCAAATAAAATTATTCTTTAAAAATTGAAATATATGAGTCAATAAACTAAATATATAGGAAATGAAAGTAAATATTTTACTTGGTCTTTGGTCACTTTCAAACTTAAAAGCTATTAAATAAGACATGAGTTATATATATCAGACTCCATATCCAGGGTGACATAAACCCCTCTTCCGAGCACCCATTTCAAAGGGGATCATTACAGACACATTTCAAATGTCATATAATTTATCATGGAAAATCTTTATTAATCAAAGTTTATCTTTAACTGTATGAACCATGTTTCAGGTGGCGACAGTAGTTCGTGACGGAGAGAAGCTATCACTGCGAGCGGAGGAACTGGTGGTGGGGGACATCGTTGAGGTGAAGGGGGGAGATCGGATCCCAGCGGATATTCGCATTGTGGAGGCCTCGTCCTTCAAGGTAGACAACTCTTCCCTGACTGGAGAGTCTGAGCCACAGAGCCGGACTCCTGACTGTACCAATGAAAACCCCCTGGAGACCAAGAACCTTGCTTTCTTCTCCACTAACGCTGTGGAAGGTATGAAATTAGACCCCTCTATCAACCATTACTACTTGCTTTATATCTAGCAGCGGTGTCCTTCTTGCCCCCAAACAGTGATTTATATGTATATACTTAAACTAAAAAGAAAATTGATTATTAAATGTATCCACTTCGGTGACCGTATGGTCTGAGGTGATACTCACACAATGGACTAGACTGCTGATGACAAGGAGATCGGACTTCGAATTTTGGTCGGGTGTACTGAGAGTAGTTTTTCCAAAATGGTTTTCCACGCTTCCTCTAAATGTAACCTTCCTAATCCCTAGAAACCATTAGAGTAACTTCTTTATAAGTGTGTAGCCCGAACGAGTAGTAAAACTTGGTACTAAGGAAAACTTTACTAAATTTAACTACTAGTTTTGTTGATTATATAGTGAAAAAATAAATGTATTTTTTAATTTTGTGGTATCAATTTTTAGATACATATTATTTTGAAAGTATAGACATAATAACTAAACACATATGTGAATACTGCCTTAAATCAGTTGTGTTGATTTGTTCTCAAACCAAAGATAAGACATTTGGTTTGTACAGTGAGTTATCTTTTGCCTATAGTAAATATGATCCGCTGATATCCACCTGACGTCAGTAATGGTTTGGAATAGAAAATAAATAAATACCATAGCTATCAGCTCTGAAATATTATCTATATTTTTCACAAATCAAACTGAAACTGCTTCTTTTTTTTTTTACCTAATATTCATAAAATAAATTATTAATATAATATCGTTTTTATTTATAAATGGCATATTGTTCAGCTTTACTAATGTTAATATTGGCTTAGTTTGGTCAATAACATACACATAATTCCCCTAAACTAGCTAAAACCCTCTGTGTTTGTTAGTACTCCTCTTTGAATGTCAAGTCATCATTATCAACCGTTTTCTGCCTGTGCTGGGTCAGTTTAATGAAATTCCTCCATCTTCCTCTACCCTTCCATGCTTCTTCATCTTTTTTTTCTCCATTCTTCTCTCACTCACACACACTATCTACTCCTTCCATTTCTTCTTTGGTCTCTCTTGCTGTCTTTTCACTACATACTTCATATTCATTATTCTCCTTGGTATTCTTCCCTTCTCTGCCCTCATTACATGACCATACCATCCCAGCCTTGCTTCCTCTATTATCTCATGTACTCCCTGTCTCCCATCTCGTGCCCGGATAGCTTTATTCTAAATCCTGTGTATCCTCTTGACAGCTAACATGCTCCTCACGAACTTCATTCCCATGGCCTCCATCCTCTCTTATATTAAATGTGCATGTCAAGTAAATTTACTTATTATTATTATTATTATTATTATTATTATTATTATTATTATTATTATTATTAGCACCGCGTCTTACTACCCGTTCGGGTTATACGCACTTACGCTAATGTGTAATGGTAGGGTGATTGTGAGATGAAATGAAGGACCTACAGTTTAACGTGGAATCCGAACCACGGTGGAAACCTGGCATTCCTCACATTCACAAGATGTCTTGTCAGAGGTGAAGGAAGGGTTTGGTAATCAGATAAATCTTTGCCGGGACCTGGGATTGAACCCCGGCCGCCAGCATAGAAGTCTGACACCTTACCCTTAGACCACCAGGTCACCGACAAATTTACTTAACAAAACATTCTGCCATGTGGAACTACCTGTGGCCATGAATTAATGTTATTATCGATTTTCGAGAATATTGAACACCCACAGAGGTATACTGATCTCCTGTACGTACTTTCAATTCACAATTATTTCAATTGAATACACGTATTGCAATGGTGATTCTTCCAGGTACTGCTAGAGGGCTGGTTGTTGCTTGCGGGGACCACACGGCCATGGGCCGTATTGCTGGGCTCGTGTCCAGTTTAGAGGCAGGGGACACACCCATCGCAAAGGAACTACACCACTTCATCAAAATCATCACTGGTGTGGCTGTGTTTCTGGGAGTAGTTTTCTTCATTATCGCCTTTATCTTGGGCTATCATTGGCTGGACGCTGTTGTGTTTCTCATTGGTGAGTTATGAACTACAACTATTCTTTTCATAATGGTGTGATGTTGGCTGATAAACTCACATCGATGCATTAAATTAACATCCTTTAAGCTCAACATATTCTCATGTTTTTATTTCCTCGGTCAGAAATTATGAAGTAATATGACAATCATTTTAATAATATAGTTTACTTTTGTAATTATTTAAATTTAGTTTTAATAATAGTAATATGATGCAGTTATTTTAAAGCAAGTCCCAATACATATTTTGGAGCCTGGTTCAGGTATCATAGAATCCAACATGCCAGAAGGTCTATTAGCCACAGGAAGTCCACTTAGTATTTAACCTTGTCATATGTTAACTTGTTCAGGTATAAAGTAACCAAAATTGTTCAGGTATCAAGTAATCAATGTGCCAGAAGGTCTCTTAGCCACAGGAAGTCCACTTAGTATTTAACCTTGTCATATGTTAACTTGTTCAGGTATCATAGTAGCCAATGTGCCAGAAGGTCTATTGGCCACAGTGACAGTGTGTCTTACCCTCACGGCCAAAAGAATGGCCTCTAAGAATTGTCTGGTGAAGAATCTGGAGGCTGTCGAGACTCTGGGTTCTACCTCAACCATTTGCTCCGACAAAACTGGGACGCTGACCCAGAACAGAATGACTGTGGCACACATGTGGTTTGACAACCAAATCATCGAGTCTGACACCACTGAAGACCAGTCAGGTTGGTACAACTTGTCAGTTCTCATGTTACAAGGATTCCTTTAGTTCCATCCCATGTGTTGGTCACTAAAAGCAATTTATGTTTGTATAACGTTCTCTTTTGAAGTATATATATTTGGGAAGTAAAAGTATCAGGAAATAATGTAGATGTATAAAATTATGAATTGATCTTTTAACTGTTGATGTACTATTTTTACTATTAATATTTTCTAAAAAGTGAAGCATGTACAAATTTTCAGAAATGTAATTTGAATCAAATGCATATTTTACAATAAATTTATTCACCGTTCAATTCTTGCAAATTTATCACATTTCAGATATTTAAAACTATAAAGTCGAATCACTTATGAAAATTTGAAAAATAAACACAAAATGTAATCCAAATTATGGGTATTTAAAGTAACATATTATATAAAGGGGTTGAGCAATATCATACTCTCCCAAAAACAATAATACAGAGCTTATTTTATTGTAGGGTGACCTGGCAGTCTAGGGTTAAGTGTCGGACCTCTGTGCTGGGGGTCCAGGGTTCAATCCTTGGTCCCGGCACAGATTTATTTGATTGCCAAGCCCTTCCTTCACCTCTGACAAGAAGTGTATTAATCACAACTTGGGAATGTGTGGAATGCCAGGCCTCCATCGTGGTTCGGATCCCATGTTAAACTGTAGGTCCTCCATTTCATCTCACAATCACCCTACCATTACATATTAGCGTAAATGCGTGTAACCCAAACAGGTAGTAAGACGTGGTGATGATGATAATAATAATATTTTATTGCAATATATATTCGTGAGTTTTCATCATCAACATAATTATGAACAGCTTCCAGCTCTGGTCAGATCTTATCCTTTTTTCACACCAGCTCTCCTCCTCCACATTGACCCAGTCGTCCTCTTGGCCTCCTGCCCCCCTCTTCAATATCCAGCATCTTCCTTGCTATCCTCTACTGCACTGGCTCTTCCTTAACTTCGCTTGTTCACTTAGTTAAAAGAACTCCCTAAAACAGGTTGAATTATATTTTTAGTTTTAGCCACCAAAATTGTAGTAAAGTTAATGAGGTAACAATGAATGGGTTACCTTGATGGTCGCTTGGTATAGGTAGTTTCTCTCGCAAAAGACCGATTTGCCTATGATGGGAAGATAGAGTTTTGAAACCCGATCTGCTCTACTGATGGTTATTTTTTCATAATAGTTTCCCACTCTCTCTTCATGTAAATATGGGGACTTTAAATTTAAATTTTACTCCTCACTTCCACCTCATTAGTGTGAATATGCAGTTAGCCTTAACAGGAAAAAGATAGGCTGCACAAAATAGCAATACTTACAGTGCAGTGTAAATAAGAAATACCTGTAAAAAAAAGTTAAAAATATCAATAGTGAAATGTAACCTCATTTAGAAGTCGAATCCGGACAACTGGGCGCCAAAAGTAACCCCACTTTTTTTCTTTAAAATTCTTTTCCCCTTTTTTCTAGCATAATGCAATGCAATTTTTTCTTTTTAGTTAAAAAGTGATGAGTAAAAGCAAAAGATACACTCTGATTATGCACAACATCATATATTATTTAAATGTTATTTGTCTTGTATTAATGCTTTGCAATAGCTACAGTAGCTCCATGGCTTCTTTGGTGCTGACTGACAGCTCACAGCTGACGGCTTTGAAAACTTACCAAACCAAATTATGTATCCCTACGCCGAACCAAATGATCTGCAAAAACATGTGTTTAGCAGCTGTCATTTCTGACAGTCAAAATTTAGGTATATACCTAAATGTTGACTGTCAGAAGTCAGCTGTAAGCCGTCAGTCAGCACCAAAAAAGCCATGGGGCTACTGTAGGTTAGGTTAGGTTAATTTTATAAATATGAATTAAGTTTCCGCTCCAAAAATGAATATTTACGTAATTGAAAAATATATGATGTTGCGCTGAAAAATATTACTAGTTAAAAAAAAGTTTATTTTTAGTTTTTACCGCTCACTTTTTAAATTTAATTGAAGAATATATGAAAAAATTGTGCATTTTTTTATATTATAAAAAAATTGTGTTGCATTATACAAGGAAAAAGTTAGTTAAAAAATAAAAGAAAAGAGGGTTTCTTTAACGTCCAGTTGTCCTGGCGCACAGTGATCCTAGACCGTTCGCGCGCGTCAAGTTGGCCGCATCTGGTTGGCGTCGCCCAGTTGTCCTAGATCGTTCAGAAGTGGGGTGAATTCAAGACTAACTTATGTATGGACTACAAGTAGGCCTATACCTTGAAACTGGCTTACTCTGGTATTTCATTTCCACCACTGGCTCTCCGATCTGTCAAACTTAACTAGTGCCAAGACGTCAGTCAGTGGAAATATCTATATTGTCATACCTTATGTATGATCTCATCATGGCATAGCAGTAAAGCCATGAGGTTCCCCAACTTAGGAGTGAAGTTATGAGCGAGAGAAAGTCTTAGCGAGTGTCAATATACAGGGTTGGTTTGTGGCCGGGAAACGGGGAAAATCTGGAAAAGTCACAGAATTTCATGACAGGGAAAAGTTAGAGAAATAATTAAAAAAGAAAAAACAGGAATTTTCAGATATGTCTGCAGTGATTTGAAAAATATAAAGAATAACTATTCTATACAGATAAGGTTCATGCAAGTAGAACCATACCTGACTTATTGATTGATTATTAATGCCCTTTTTATAAACCACATTTTTTTGAAAGTGTTATAGAGCTACCACTAAAACATAAATAGTAACGTGATATTTTATTTTTAGCTATGTAATATAATATATTAGAAAACATTAATTTTACTGTTTAGAAAACCCAGAAAAGTCAGGAAGTTTCAAAACTAGCCAAGAGTATCAACCCTAAATTAATACGATAAAAAGGTCAATCTAAAATTAAATCACCTCTGGCAATGGCATTTCTAAATTTTAAGAGCTGTTTATTCATCTAGGTCTTATTGTGAGGTTAAATTAAAATAAGAACAATATAGAAACATGTTTTGATGCTAGTATTATAGTTTAAAACTAGAAACTTAGTTAATAAGATAAGGCCAATGACCCACATAACTGTCAAGTTGTTATTACACAAGCAATATTGTTTGTTTGGACTCAATATCAAGTGTAGTTGGTGTCTGGGTGATAACAAATACAGTCTTGTAAGTAATATTACTATACAACATATTTTTAAAATAATTTAAAAAAATCGTTGCCTAACAGTATAAGGTACAAATTAAGAACTTACATTTTCACTTTAGTTTTTATTGAATTCTTTGCAGCTATACATTTTTGCGAGTAATGTGGTCATAAACCAGCACAGGTTAAAGTGCAGGTGGGTGAAGGGACCCATGCCATGTTGTTGACACCCCATTACGGTTTGCGCATCCTTAAACTAAAGGAAAGTTTAGGATAATAAAATCCACTGTGCATGGCATACTTGTTTTGACAACTATATATGCTTTTTTTTACATCTATTGCCATTTCCAGCTTGTGGCATGAGTCAATTTTTTATTTAAGACATATATTTTCCACTACTGGCTTTCTAGGCCTGTCGTTGTTTCATATGCCTTATAATCTACCCTAAGACTAGGACAGGTACAACATCCAGTCCTCAGCCATTAATTCATCATTGTGAAGGGATAAACCTACATTTCATCAAAAATAAATTTTCCGGCCATGCCAGGAAGCGCCGCCAGGGTCCCTAGCTCAGTAGACACATATGATACCAACTGACCTAAGTTTTTGTTTGTTTTGTTTTTATGTTTTGGTTCTGTGGTTTGTTTAATTAATTGGTGGTAATGATCTTTTTGTGTTGATGTGCCTATAACACAATAATAATAATAAATCTAATTAATTTTTAACAATTATTGTGCTTGTATTTAATTGTTAATAAATAATATCCTTCATTTAATGAAGTTTCCACTCACACTTAAAAGGAGCACATGCTAAGTTCCTAATACATTCTTATTATATTGTTAATTTTGAAGATGTATATTGTGTATGTAGGCTACCTAATCTTGATTCGTAATCCCAATCGTAATCCAAGAATAGAGTAATTTTGGGGGCACTTTTTTTCTGACCAAAGTAGATTTGAATACTGAATAGTATCAAATCACCTCAGTTAGGTCAATAGCCTGTCTATCTGTTGAACAAAGTGTCCCAAACTTAATTCCCGACATGGCGGAAAAATTTATCTTTGGTAAAATCGGGGCTTCCCCTTTCACAACAGCCGGGATACTACCTGATGTGTTTAATTATGCTATTCTGCAAATTGTGTACTGATTATTAATGAGGTGTTCAGAAAGTTGACATTAAATTCCCCAAATAAATCATAACATTGACTATCACTGGTTTGAGGATGATCACAGTATCTTGGATTCTGTAGTTGCTTGTTCATCTGTTTAAATGCACTCGAATCATTAGTTTGAACAGGAAACTAGAGGTTTGAACAGGTAGCTACAGGTTCCGAGTTAGAGTGGTTACCTTTCAGTGTTCAACTTTACTTTTCCTGAAGAATTTTGCTGTGCCTCTAATATTACTTTATTTTGTAAGATGCACCTCTTGTCCTTCTTATTTTGTAGATCTGTAATTTTTCTGGTAAGTGAGTAGGTTTTATTCTATTGTATTTATCAAACTCAGCCATTTGGCACAACTTTTTCCTTTGTTTACCATCAGAATACAAACAAAAGACCTTCAGGTATAAGAATTTTCAAAAATTTCAGGTTATTTTATAGTAAATTAAGAAAACTAGGAATGGGACCCTCAAATCCATAAGGATATTCAAGATTCGAGGATTAGAGAAAATATAGAATTTGAGACTCAAATCCTTCTTTTTAAAAAAAATTGGTTTTAAGTGAAATTTGAAATAGAGTTCTAATACCACCTATCGATGGTTCAGCACCAACATAATTATAAGATGAGCTTAACAACCAGGCCCCAGGCCAGTAATTTAACACTTAACTGAATGTTTTAACGTTATAATTAATGGAATATAAAAAAGAATATTCACATTTAGTTACCATTTTCCATTATTCTATTATCAAATTATTGGTTACTTAACACGGGGTGTTTGAACTTCAAAACACTATTTGGTATGTCATCATAAAGAAATATGAGCTTAGTGGTAAATACAGTCTAACCTCTGTATAAGATTCCCATGTACTGTAGGTATCCAGTATGACAAGACAAGTCCAACCTTCAAGGCCTTGGCGAGAATAGCTTACCTTTGTAATAGGGCGGTCTTCAAGCAAAACCAAGAAAACATTCCTGTTTTGAAAAGGTGAGCATAATTATTTGATACCTACTAAATATTTCAGGGGCATCAGAACACTAATATTTTTCACACTAAATGAGCCTGAGAGCATGGTATTTTACTGAAAAAATCTGTGATTTTCTTTGACTCAACCTGTGTTTAGTTCCAAGAACCAAAGTTGGAGCTGTCCAATTAGCATACCTTTATTAATGTAGAATATCTCTTTAAGGAAAACCTCTTTTCACTTTTTGAGGTATTTAGTTATATTTGCTTTTATAACAAACACAATTATTGATTGCTAAAGTCCCCAATCTTTTCAATAACTAACCCTTCATTGTGTTTTTTATTGTGAGCATTAAAAGGTAAGATTATAAAATTTACACATAGTATAGGTCTACCGGTTTTTAATAAAGGCAAAATTATCATTATGATTTATGAACAACATGAAAATAAGACTTAGGCTTTTTTTTTTGTTAGAAATTTAATAATTTTATAAGCCACAATAATACATGAACTTACTATCTTCTCTCAGTTTATTAGTGTAAATCAGTTTGAGAAGTTTTTATTATTTTAAGCAAAAAAGTAGAAATTCTAAATTCAAACTCTAAAATTCTGGCTTTTAATATGTGCAAGAGATGTATAGGTTTTTCTATATATCAATACTTTACAAAGACAAACTTAAAGAAGAAAACTTACAGTGGACAGAATATTGCTACACTACCAACAACACAATGTTTTTAATAAAACTAATCTAAACACAACTAATAAACACCCGCCTTGGTGGCGTAGTTGGCCTACGTGCTACTCGTATTGAGCTAGACTGCTGAGGACAGGGAGATCGAGGTTCAAATCTCAGTCGGGTGAACTGTGGGTGGTTTTTCCTAAATGGTTTTCCACTCTCCCTCCATTAAAATTCGGTTTCACTTCCTCTAAATTCAACCTTCCCAATTCCTAATCCATTAGCGTAATTAGTACTTAAGCATATAACCCGAATGGGTAGTAAGGCGATGCTAAATACATAAAAAAAAACTAATAAACATGACAAATATGGTGTGTACATATTCATATATGAATGAAGTGCAACATACAAAGGAAAAACTGGCCATAAATTTTCAACCAGTTTTCTTGAACATAATAAGATATTACTAATACAATCACCAATTGTCTAAATTTGCCACTCACTTAACATAAGCTCAAATCTACCCCAACCAATGATTGATGACATGGAATTCATAAAAAATTCCATGAAGGCCCGGAACTGGATATTTTGAAAAAGCTTGGTATTTAACTTGACAGTACTAAACAATTAAATAATAACATTAATGAACACCTTCCATCCTATTCCAACATTATATTTAAATTTGCTCAACATACACTTTAATATTTACACCTCTCAACATCCCCCTCCTCCCTCACAATTAACACACCCTTTCCCCTCCTTCCCCCTCTCTCTTGCCATTCCAAATACTACATTAATTCTCACTCATCAGTTGTGTTTTATAACACGGACAAGTCACACCATTTCTCTTTTCAAGGTAAATTATATTCCTGTTGGACATTTACATGTTTTTAATTTCACAACGCTTTCACCTCAATTCTACTTTTTCTAGGCTGATGATGGCATGAAAGGTATATGAAGGTCCGATGGACAAAATAAGAGACAATACTATCTAATTTATTTAATATTTAAATTTTTATAAACGTTTTAAAAACTTTGAAGTTTGTTTTATAAACTTTTTAAGCTTTATAAATATTTTAATCAAGTTTTGACTATTTATTTTTATATTATTGGCAACAACTTTGTGTTTTAATTATAAATTGTTCTGGTGTTTTAATACTAGTTAGTTAGCTTTAAACACCATAAATTGAATGGTGTCTAAGAGCCGTAACCAAAATGTTTTCTAAAATCAATAAATAATTACATAAGAATTAAAAATGACTTTAAATGACAAAATAATGACATAAAAACATTTCCACAAGTAAGGCATTATGAACAGAATTTATATGCACATGAACATTTTATGTGATTATAAATAAACAAGAAAAATATGCCATAAAAATCCGGGCTCTGCTGATTAATATTGATTCCTTTTCTTAAAACTCCCCTTCATCCGGTTTCCTTTTACTATGTGGTATAATAATCACACTCGTTCTAAGGGTAGCGATACTACTTTTTAAAACACAACAGGAAACATATTTACACACCTGTATCCTCTCCCACTAAGAGCTTCATGAATAGAATATATTTGCCTTTATTTAATAATCTTTCTTTCATTCTATTGTTCATTCATTGTTTCTTCCTATCCTCACAGTCATCCTCTTAATTGCCTTAAATTATACTATATTTTTTTAATTGGTTTGTTGGTTTTCATTATTCTGATGGTTTTTTGCGCCAACATCTTTAAATTATTATCACACTAATAAAAATATCCACACCATTTTGTTGGTATCTTTACTAGGGAGGTGATAGGAGATGCATCAGAGGCTGCCCTCCTAAAGTGTATGGAGCTAGCCCTTGGAGATATCAAGTCACTCCAGCTGAAGAGCAAAAAGGTTTATGAAGTGCCATTTAACTCGAGCAACAAGTATCAGCTGTCAGTTCACGAGTGGGAGGGTAGTCACATCCTCGTCATGAAGGGTGCACCAGAGAGGATCCTAGAGCGCTGCTCCACCATCACACTTAGTGGCAAGGATGTGCCTTTGGATGAGGAGAAGAAGGAGGCTTTCAATGAAGCTTACCTTGAGCTGGGTGGCATGGGGGAGAGAGTATTGGGTAATTATATCTTAATTAAGGAAGCCTCTTCCTCGAGATTAAAACTCATGGCGGTTGTTTGGCTCTCCCAATATTTAAACTGTAGTTTGTTATTGAAAAATATGGTTTACTCCTAAAGAATTTATACTTTAAAAAAACTTACATTTTTAGCTGAGTAAACTAAAAAATATACATGTAAAAATGTAAAATTAGTTCATTTCAATAATTTTTTGCGGAATTTGTTGCAAATCTGTGATCAAGATGAAGGGTACAGAAAACTATATCTAGTATTCCTTAAACAAATGCGTTTATTAGTTCTTAAGGCCACACCAGAAAATTCAATGGTATTTAAGGATTCTTTTTGTAGTTTTGAAGCATCAGAGGCTAAAATATATAAAACCACTACACAGAATTTCACCAATGTTTGTAAGAGATATGTGTGCACAAAGGGGTGTTTGTCTTATGCAAAAGGATAGAGTATACATCAATATATGAGCTGAGCTTCATTCTGGTCTTTGGTATACATTGATTAATAAATATTCGTCTAGAAATATTGGAGGTGGTAGTGTTTCTTCAATGGAAATAATAACAACGGTTTCCTCTTTATAGGTTTCTGTGATGCCGTTCTACCCTCTGACAAGTATCCTATCGGCTATAAGTTTGATGCTGATGTGGAAAACTTCCCTATTAAAGATTTGCGCTTTGTGGGGCTCATCTCCATGATTGACCCTCCACGAGCCGCTGTGCCCGATGCAGTAGCCAAGTGCAGGTCAGCCGGAATCAAGGTCATCATGGTCACTGGTGACCACCCCATCACTGCAAAGGCCATCGCTAAATCTGTTGGCATCATCTCGGAAGGCTAGTTTCACAGGGTTCAAATATTTTACAACTAATAAATTTATAATGAATACATTATAAAAGAAAACATCTTCAGTTTAGTCAAGTAAATGTTACATACCCCAATTAAAGTTTCACATGAGTATTTATAGGTTGTGCTAAAAAGGTATCAAGGGAAAATATAATGTGTTTCTAGGATTATTTAATGAAATGGGATCAAGTAAAGCAAATATAATACCACAATCTTCAATCGAGGCACATGTCATAGGACTTCCATAAAGCTCAGCTTTTGTTTTAAACAATAGTCACTTATTGCCCTTTGCATTAAAGTGTACCTCACTTTTAGTAACATTACTGATGATCATTTATTGTGAATGTTAAAATTGAAAGAACTAAAAAAATAAAATAAAAAGTTGTAAGAACAAACACAATGCGACTAATCCAAATAAAAGAGAAATACAGTTGACACTGCTGCACTGGACAAAAAACTAATGGTTGACTTTTAATGGAAACCGATTATCACTACCCAATCCTTTAACCTCATTTTAATTCTATCTTAGCTTTTCATGGGTGTGAGTGAAACAAACAATAAAATTAACCTTAATTAATTAATTAACCTCATTAACCTTATTCCTTTTATGCTTTATTTTTATTTGTTTCCTTCCTATGTTAGGAAATTAATTAAACATACAATTTTGAATATTTTCAGTAATAAACAACAGAAGTGACAAACACAAACATTTTACCATAAAAATGATTATTTCAGGTAATGAAACAGTTGAAGATATTGCAGATCGTCTCAACATACCCATCTCGGAAGTGGATCCACGCTCTGCTAAGGCTGCTGTCGTCCATGGCTCAGAGCTTCGAGAGATGTCTGAAGACCAGCTACATGAGATCTTGAGGTAAGAAAATGTCACTTCACTAGTTTGGATAAGAACTAGAGTTAGAGCTAAAGTTTTATAATTCGAGTCGAACTTGAGTGAGCTTTCCATAAAACTACCGAGTATCATTCAAGTCAAGTCAAGTCAAACAAGGGTTCAATAACATATTTTTAAAACTTTATTAAGTTAGTGAAAAACAAACAAGTATTAATATTATTTTAATTTTTTTAAATGAAATAACAGAGAAATATTTTAAATATACTGTAATAGTAACAAAAACATTAATTATTATACAATTCAAGGATTTTTGGATTTTTTTTAAGATGTACCATTGTACCTAGTACATTTTTGTACTAAGATGTTCTTGCAATTGTCTTGCACCAAGATTTTTGTATTTTGTATTTCCTATTTCTTCTTTATTTACTCATTTTACTACCATCAATTCAATAACCAGTTTACTGTGTTGCTGATTTTGACATTCCAATGACCAGCTAAACCATATCCCCACCAAGTAGAGAGAAGAGTAAATAATGAGCCATTCACCAGCAGACACACAATATAAGACAAAGAAATGACATTTTTTCAAGAAGCTATAAATTGAGCCCATAAATCTGTTGATCTTGATTATGGAGCTTGAATATATATTTAAAGCTCAGCTCAAAAATCCTAATACTTGCAAATTTCTTGATAAGAATACGTAGGCTTTCCCAAGTTTCCACATGTTTAGTTGAAGATATTTCAGTTGTAAGCTCACTTGTTCAGATGACAACATATCAGTTTTCAGTTCATTCATTCGAGTATGTGTCATTTGTTTACATGTTCACTCCCATCCCTGAAGGCTACGGACATGTTTTCCTACTGATCTTGTTATCAAACTGTTGATGGTGTTGGTTTCAGGAATCACACAGAGATAGTGTTTGCCCGCACTTCTCCTCAACAAAAGTTGACTATTGTAGAGGGTTGTCAGCAATTGGGAGCTATCGTGGCTGTCACAGGGGATGGTGTAAATGACTCACCTGCACTGAAGAAGGCTGATATTGGTATGTTGTTTTATTTTGCTTAATTCCTTTCAATTCTTTAGACAGTATATAGAACCTTGTAAGGATGTGCAAAGTACACTTCTTCAATTTGAAATGGACCTTAATCAAATATATGAAATATTCTCGAAGCCAAATCAATGTTCAAATATTTGTTGTTGTTTTATGATTGAAAAAATAATTATTGTATTGTTGTTATTTATAAGTAACTTTATGCGCTTAAATCACTTGAAATGTTGTAATATTTTGTTTTCATAAGATAAATTCAGTTACAAGTAAATTACTTGGGGTATTCCCTATAATAATTTGTAAAGTCAACAGCTCATAATGGGATTAATTGACTATAAATTGAATATTTTGGTTCTCAATATTTTGATCGGCTAAATTTCATGATTGTCAAATCTGTAAATTCAAAGCGAAATCAAAGTTTTGCACTTCCCTATAACCCTGACAAGATTCTGCTAGTGATATTTGAAGCAGCCAGAGTACAAAGCTTCACTCACCCTTATCTATTTTAATCTGAGTCCCTTAGAACACTATTCCATGTTTAATTCACATGTCTCACAAACTGACATGTGACACTAGCCTACATAATCAGTCATGATGCATGCTAAAATCAAATTCAATTAAGTGAGAAAATTACAACCTGGACATGGGAATTGAACCCAGGACCTGTGGCTTTGCGAATCAATGTTCTAACACTGAACTATCCTGGTTTGTCTTGTATCCAGATTCAATAGCCTTATAGCCCCTGTTCTTAATGGCTGTCTTAACCTTCATCATAAACATTCATTGGTTAGCTGTTAAATTAGTGTTCTGGGGTATGTTTAATAAGTTTGACCTATCATTATGTAGGGGCCAGCAACACTAGTCAGTATTAGAACTCCAAAAAAATCCCAATCAAAAATTAATATATATATTTTTAAAATATAGAATCCAATAATCTCGAATATGCTTGAGGATTCGAGGAATTCAAGGGTCCCGTTCCTATTATTATTAATAATAATAATAATGATAACAATAACAAAAAATTAATCCTACTGTAACCTCTTTACTTGCAGGTGTCGCTATGGGTATTTCGGGCTCTGATGTCTCCAAACAAGCTGCAGACATGATATTATTGGATGACAATTTTGCATCCATTGTGACGGGTGTAGAGGAAGGCCGGCTCATCTTTGACAACTTGAAGAAGTCAATTGCATACACGCTCACCTCCAACATCCCTGAGATCACGCCCTTCCTTGCTTTCATCCTGCTCAGCATCCCCCTTCCATTGGGTAGCGTGGCCATACTTGCCATAGATCTGGGGACTGATATGGTAATTAATATGTTTAATATCATTATTATTAACCACTATACTGCCTAAGGTAGCGTTTTTCAATCGGTTTGCCGCGGGAGTTTGGGGGAACATACATAAAAAGTACAGAAAATTTAAGGAATAAAAATAAATATTTTTAAATCGATGATCAGCATTTTTTAATAATAATAAATAATTAGAATTTTAGCCACAATCTTAACCAATTCTTTTAAAAGTGAAAATGGGTCCTTAAAAAAAATTATGGTAGGTTTTGAAAATTTTAGCATCATAGTCTTTGTGTCGTGAGTTGAAAAAGGTTGAAAATTATTTATCTAAGATAAAAAAAACAATGTAACAGACTGGATCCATTATGGTGAGAAGGTCAAGGTTTGAATCTCGGCTTGGGGGATAGTTTATGTTTATAACATCTTCTCTTCATAATAATAATGATAATAATAATGCAGGTGCAGTTTCTCATTGTCATTCTGTACCCCTTAGAATAAGCTATTGAATATATTAATAAATAAATAAAGCTGTAGGAATGAGTATCTGTGCCAACTGTGACGAAGGGATAAGAAAACCCCCAGTAACTCAAGCCCTGATCTTCCTTCATTATGGTTTGTTATTGTTATGCTGGCTATACATAGTGTATACTCTGTTTACCTTGAATGATTACACTGTTACTATTGTATAAGCTTATAAGCTTCACCATAGTATAACCAATCAAGGTAAGCCTCTTACAGAGTGTTAATATTTGTGAGTAGACTGATATGATACATTATTGTAATGTTTATTTTATATTTTGTTAAATTGAGTTAAATCAAGTGAAATTGGTTTTAGAATTTAAATAGCACTTATTGGTGGTTCAGAACCAATTATAATTATAGGAAAAACTTAAAAACCAGATCCCAGACCAGTAACTTAACACTTAACTGAATGTATGAATGTTATGATGAATGGATTATAAGAAAGAATAGAAAATTCAAGTAGTAACGATATTTTCTGTTATTCTTTTATATTTATATTTCCTCTTACTTTTATAATTTTTTCAAAGATTAGGATCAAATATTAAAAGATAAATTGGAGATTTAAATTCGTAAAATAGCAGATTCAACCCATTGCTAAATTAATAACTTATTTTGTTGTTGACCACACTGAATTGTGAAGTGGATAACATGTATATTATTTGGTTAATAGTAGGGATATACTGATGGAGATACCGAAAAATCGTTATCGGGTGATTATAAGTGCATCAGTAATTAATGATAATCAGCAATTATTATGATGATTAGTCTTTTTTTTTAAAAGTAGAATTTAAAGCAAAATTTTCTATTTGGGAGTTTAGTGATATAAAACACACATATATACACTGCATCTGGGTTGCGGGCTATTTAAAGGTTACATAACCAGATAAAGGAATATAAGTTCATAGCGTTGATAAAACTAACAATATAGTTACAACTTTTGCAGGTTAGGTATAATATGCATAAAATCTTTTTGTATTAATTACATTAACTGTTATAATTTCTTAAGCATAATTCCCAATTGTTATTAATAAATAATTGATAATCAGGATTAATTGCTGTAAATAATCAAAGAATGAACAATTATTTTAAACAATCGGTAATCTGTTTTACTGAATCGTTACACCTCTAGTTAATAGTCTTAACATTCACATTCATATTGATCATTAATATTTGTTTTATGGATAAGTAGAAAATTATATTTGTAGAATTAATATGTGTTTGTTTAATGGATAACTACAATCAATGTATGATGTGTTTCTAGTTACCTGCCATTTCATATGCATATGAAGAAGCTGAGTCGGATATTATGAAAAGACCCCCAAGAAAGACTGGAGTTGATAAACTCGTCAATTCTAGGTAACAACGGTTTACGGTTTCCAAAAAATTGATAAAGAGTAAAAACCTGTGTGACTGAATTTATCAGAGCTGGTTAACTTGATTTAACTAAGTTATAATTATGTTTTACAGTAATAGACTATTGGAGCATAATGATTTGAGTTAGTATGAAATTATAATAATGATTGAGATAATTAGATTGAACACTTACTAATAAAATGTTTAAGAATGAGGAGACCTAGTGGCTAAATTATATTATGAAACTTGAAAATTGATACAAATAAAGAAAAATCAACTAAGGAGTGAAAATAAGTAAGGAAACCCCGATTTAAAAACGGGAAAAAATTGTGGTTAGAATCCACTGTACAATGAGTGTAACCAAATTTTGATTGATTTCACCATCATCATCATCACGAATAGCTTCCAGCCACAAGCCTTTCTAACTTATCCTTTCTCCCCACTAGCTCTCATCCTTTACAATGGTCTTTCTCTTGAACTCATGTCCCTCCCTTCAATATCCAACATCTTCTTTGGTATCTTCTCACATGACCATATCACCTTAGTCGTTCCTTCTCCATCCTGTCCTGCAGTGGCTCCTTCTCAACTAATTCTCCAACCCTTTTATTTCTCATTCCATCTATTCTTGTCACTCCTATATTACTTATCAAAAATTTAATTTCACAGGCTTGAGTTCTGCTTTCATTCTGCTCCTTCGTTACCCACGTTTTTGCTGCGCATGTCAATATCGGCAAATATTATGTCCTGTAGATCCTTGGCACATCCCTGCTCCAAATTATACTTCTTACACCTCTGAAAAAAAAGCTTCTGCTTGCCTCCCTCTCTCACTGATTTATCTTATGTTTCTTCAATTTTTCTTTATCACACTTCCCAGGTATTTAAATCTTTCTACTCTCTGCATCTGCTCCCCCCATACTGTTAAACCAGTTCTGCACCTGTCTTTCATCCTTGTCGTAATCAGTATCTTACGATTCCTTGCATTAAACCTCATTCCCTTCCGCTCCACCACTTCATCTCATGTATCCAACCGCTCCTGAACATCTCTATTCTCATTGGAACATTCCATAATGTCATCCCCAAGTACCACTGCTTTCATACTCCCCTATTCTTTCTGCCATTTTTTTTTGTCCATTTCTCTACTCAAACCATTCTCACCTCTCCTCTTCTTTCACACAGCTCACACTTCCTTTGTACATATTTATCACTCTCCTCACTGTATCGTTTCTTGTTCCTTTCTTCTTCAGTGCTTCCCATATTATGCACTTGCAAACACTGTCCTATGCTTTTTTAAACAACAAGGAAGATTATCTTGGTTAGTTTTAAGGGTCCCTAAAGCCCGCAGAGGTTCTTGCTTCGGTCACTATGAAGCTAGAAGTTTATAAAAGACTTGGTGAAAACAAGATATGATGTGGATTAGAGACTTGATCTAACGGTTACCATATAGCTGAACCTCGCCCAAAAGTAAGACAAGCTCCTTCTCAGGCATGGAAACTATTCCAACCCCCTACTGGTTCTTCTGTCATTTGTGAGAAGCAGACATTCCTGTCTCTTAGGATGCCCTTGAGCCCCATCAAGCTGGAACCCTCCAGCGACACCCCACGCCAGTGGAAGCCTTTTCAGGGTGACTTTGGGGAAAATAGCCTCTACCATATACTGGCCCTTGGCGAGAGGGGTTGGCTCCTCTATTGCGACTACCAGCATCACCAGAGGAAGTCAGAAACTCTGCCTTAGGTATAGCTCTAGCAAACCGAGACATCAACCCTAAGTTGCCTCGACGTTGCGAGGACCTCGTGGATGTGTTCTGACTAGCTATCCCTGGTCAGATTCGGTTCACACATACAACCACTTAGTATTTTTCAAACAGTGGACATCACCTTCCCCCATCCTCACACAAAAGACCCTACAGGGATTTAGTTGCACATCCCACCAGCAGGGTGTTGAGGCCAGCCAGTCAAGACTAACGTTGCCCCAGGCAGGCTGGTTGCTCATACTCCCATTTGGGAGCACGTCCGGCTGAATGCATAACACCACAAGCAAATGGATTTGATTTACAAACCCCAAGAGGGCACAACACCGTCAGCGCCAACTTCAAGGAAGACCATCAGCAGATCCCTCCTATATTCATAGTGTCTCTATTGCAGCTGCCTTACCGCAAATATGAGATGTACTGTGGACCTTACTGTTCCTCCCTCAATCCTCCTTTCACTGCTCCGCTAATAATTTACTCCAGTATCTTTTCATACACATACACAGTGGCTCATCATAGTGACTCCCCTGTAATTTCCACACTTCTTATTGCCTTCTTTCTTATTGAGATCCAAGTTGTATAGTAACACTTACTAGTAAACAAGTGTGTGTGTGTGTGTGTGTGTGTGTGTGTGAACTAAAGTTATATCTCACAACATTGTGTTATTCTATTCGTTAGGGCTTAAAGTGATAACTACCACTACTTTTGATTTTACAATGTTCTGTTAGTGCTAATGTCCATGTAAAAGTGCTTGTAGAGTTTAAGCGAGGTCTGCTTTCCAGTTAGTAAGCATAATGCTAGGGGTGTGTGAAGTTTCAAAACTTTGACTTGGCTTCAAAATAAACATCAGATTCAACTTAGTTTCAAAACAAATTCTGGCTTTGAAGTTTCACCAATAAAATATTTACAGCTAAAATACTCTATTCATGATCAATTATAGCCATTCTGAGCTATTTTGCTCATTACAAATTAGTATTTATATATAAGACATCTGATGAAATTTAATTGCATGTTGTGATAATATCTTGGTTTGTCAAAGTAACACTAAAAATTACAACTAGAGATGGGTCAAATCCACTATTTCTCGTCGGTGACCCAGCGGTCTAGGGTAAGGTGTCAGACTTCTGTGCTGGCGGCCAGGGTTCAATCCCCGGTCACGGCAAAGATTTATCTGATTACCAAACCCTTCCTTCCCCTCTGACAAGACATCTTCTGAATGTGGGGAATGCTAGGCCTCCACCGTGGTTCGGATTCCATGTTAAACTGTAGGTCCTTCATTTCATCTCACAATCACCCTACCATTAACACATTAGCGTAAGTGCATATAACCCGAACGGGTAGTAAGACGCGGTGCTAATAATAATACTATTTCTCAAATTCGGAATCCTGGAAAATTATTAGAAATTGTAATAATTTACAAATACACCTACATTACACAATATAGGCTTAAACAGTAAATTAAGATTTATTTCAATCATGCTTTTAATTTTAATCAACCCCAACCGCCCCTCACAAAATAAAAGTTAAAATTCAGAGAAATTGAACAATCTAGACTCATATTATTCTTTAAAAATCAAATAAATCAAGATTTGGGGCTCTTTTAGTTATTTTTAAAAGTGTTGTTAGAACGAGTTGCATCTCTAAAAAAACATGTGAAATAAACAGATTAAACCTACTTATCCTTTGATCAACTTTAATCATCATTGAAGGATTATAATTTATTTTATTAAGATAGCAAAAATAAAAATACAAATGGATATTTTTAATAAAGTCTAAAACAACATGCTTGACATTGGAAATAGTGAACTCAATAATGCCTGAGTATGTTTTATTATTATTGTTTTATAAATCCTCTATCTATCTTTGCATAGAAAACAAGAAGTATATTTGATTCTTGCGATATATCGATTTCTGAGAATACATTCTATTTAAAACGCAAATATATTTTCTACTACAATATGTTAATTTCCATTTTATAAGGCAGGACTATGTTTGAATATTTTTACAATTTCTTCAATAACATACTTAAAAAATAATAAACTCTTAAGTTAAAATCAATTTAAAAACAAATGATGAATTAGCAAGTCGTTTATGATTCTTAAAACTCGAGAGTGCTTGCTAAGTGATCAGATTGAATCTTGAATATTTGTAAGGTTTCGGTGGATTCGAAGATTCGGTTGGCCCATCTCTAATTACAACCATTTGTGTAATAAAACATTTTCCAAGTAGTTTTAGTGCATCAGGTAAATTAAATATCCACAATATAATATTTTTCAATTATAAAACAACTAAAAGAAAATATTAGAACTTTGATTTGGCTTTGAGAATATTTCATATATTCAATTCGAGTTTGCATTGAATTGGAAAAATGTACTTCGCACACCCCTACATAACATATTTTCAAGGGTGAGGGGAAGAAGCAGCTAAATTAACAAAGACTTGACGTGATGAATTGGGCCAACTAAGGTTTGCCTTGATTTGTTTTCAGAACATGTTGTTAACTTACTTATATTTTTCTCTTGTCAAATTAAGTCAATTAAAAGTCTTGCAACCTGTCTAGAGCTCTGAGAAGGTTAATGATAAGAACTAAAGGAAGCCATCTTTTCATAATTTTACAAGAACATAAAAATCGTATTTTAAAACACAACGCCAAGTTTAACCAACTGTTAGACTTCACAATCAGTTAAATTATGAGGACTTTGATGAGCCATTGCAATTGCCAAGTCTTCACATCCTTATTTTTTACTAACCTATATACATTTATAACAGATTGTATATAACTATGTGAAATAAAGGTTAGTCTTTTTTTCCGTCCACCACATCTTACTACCCATCCAAGCTATAAACAATTTAATTTCGCTAATAAAATATAAATAAGAAAGGTACAATTTTAAATAAATGCATTGAGAGTATATAATCATTAAGAAAAAAAAAGTAAACCTAGCTGGAATTAAAGCCCTAACTTCTCCATCGCCTAAAATTCAGATTTTAATTCTGCATGCCCACCAATCCAGGTAAAGGGTCAGTTATGAACAATGCTCACTGTATATGAATTCTCAATTTACTCGCTTCATTGGTCGCATGGTTTAAGGCATCACTCTTGCAATAAACTAGGCTTTTGATGACAGAGAGATCAGGGTTTGAATCCTGGTCGCGTGTACAGAGGGTTTTTCCAAAATGGTTATCCTCTTTCCTTCCACACAAATGTAACCTTGATCATCCTTAACCCATAAGCTTAATCAGTACATAAGGGTATAACCCGAACAAGTAGTAAGACGCAGTTCTAAAACAAAAAATTGTCAGTTCTCATATTTAAAATCAACAAAAGTATGGGTGACCTGGCGGTCTAGGGGTAAGGTGTCAGACTTCTGTGCTGGTGGCCGGGGTTCAATCCTCGGTCCCGGCACAGATTTATCTGATTACCAAACCCTTCCTTCACCTCTGACAAGACATCTTGTGAATGTGGGGAATGCCAGGCCTCCACCGTGGTTCGGATTCCACGTTAAACTGTAGGTCCTCCATTTCATCTCACAATCACCCTACCATTACACATTAGCGTAAGTGCGTATAACCCGAACGGGTAGTAAGACGCGGTGCTAATAATAATAATAATAATAACAAAAGTATGACTGGATCAGTTGCAAAAGCATATTGGCAGATGATAACTCTCAAAGCTGTAGAGATTATTCTCTACTTTGTACCACCAACATTTGTGCAGGTTGATTGCGATGGCTTACGGGCAGATTGGACCTATACAGGCTGTAGCTGGCTTTTTCTCCTACTTCATCATTATGTCAGAGAATGGGTTCCTGCCTGGGAAACTTCTTGGGATTCGCGAGAAGTGGGACTCCAAATCAATCAATGACCTCATTGATTCTTATGGACAGGAATGGGTAAGTTCGGAACATCCATAATTAAGCCTTTCTTTTAGTTTAGCTTTCATGAGATCTTCCAAAAATTTGCTAAAATATTGATTCACTTGTTTATGCTGTTTTAACAAATTATAAAGAATATTATTAGTATTTAAATGTACAGATGCATTACCACATTGGTTTCATTAAGGATGTCAAACTCGATTCCTTGATTCTTACTAGTATTGATAAAATTGAGAATCGATCATAATAATACGATTCTGGATATTCCAAGTCTTGGCTCTCAATTAAAGTACTGGCAACTAAGCACAACGATAAAATTCAGAATTAGTAGTAAGCAATTATCTCTATTATACCCCTCATACGACTTCTTTGGTGCTGACTGACAGCTCTGAAAAGTAACCAGACCAAATTAGGTATCCCTACGCCGAACCATATGATCTGCAAAACCATGTGTTTAGCATCTGTCACTTCTGACAGTCAAATTTTAGATCTATACAAGAAACCTATATGACTGTTTTATTTATTTTCTATATATTTTTGACCTTGATATGTTGATGGCCTAGTATTAATTATTAATTTTTTTAAGAATATAATATTTTTAAAAAAAACTGGCATTTAATCCCATATCAGTTTTTATTGTAATAAATAAAGTTTTAATAAAAAAATTCCAATTTTCTTATAGAAAATTATAAAAAAAAATCAATTTTTTTGTGTGTTAATATTAGTATTATTAACAACATTAATAAATGTGAAAAATCTGAATATCTATTACTACAAATAGAAAAAAAAAGTCAAACATTTTTAAGAGTATTACAATATGTTGGTTTTATAGTTTATATGCAATTATTTGCTATATAGAGTAGGGCCCCCATATCCGTGGTTAATACATTTCTAGATCTACCGCGGTTATGTGGAACCACGGGTAGTATCGAAATATTTTATAATGTGATATTTATGTAACATACATAAATAAGATAAATTTTAATTGGTAAATTATTCACAGTAAGACATTACCAGCATTAAATAAAGTAATAATGTGTACCATACACTACAGTGAGTGTACTGACTATTTTATTCTCCATTCTTCTTGTTGTGACTATCACTGACGATGAGTTAAGTAATGTACATCGTAAGCGCATTTGTGGTGACGATAGTACGGCCAGTGTGGTGTGTGGTTTGAAAGTTATAAACATATTTATATATTTTTATTAAAAGTAAATAAAATTGGAGAGCAGTAAACAACCTATACTGAATCAGCATATATGAGGGCCTTCTTTATTTTGTTTCAGTTAACGACTTTATTTGGTGAATTTAAAAGACATGTATTTTCAACAATTGTTTATTATACCTTTATCTCTTTAAGGAAAATATTTTTTCCCTTTATGAGGCATCTTGAATTAAACATTGAAAAGAGGATTGAAGGGCAAGGCCTCTTCTCCTGAAGAAGGGGACTGATGTATCCCAAAATTTACCTAATTATGTGTTTTGTTGTGTTTTAGTTGCCAACTTTGAGGCCTACAATTTTCTGGTAGGTGTGTAGATCACTTTTATCCTCCTTTCGATGTTTAATCTAATGTAGCAGTCTGGTGCCATTTTTCCTTCATGATGTACTTGTATTATGAAGAAAGTCAGGAAAGGTGGCTATTAACATTTAAAAGCAACAAGCACAATATGTATTTTATATTAATAAGAACACAGTTCCCACTTTACACTGCTGCCAATGGACAAAGAGGTAGTGGCTGCCCCTTTAAGAAAATCGATTGTCACCACCCAATCCCCTGATCTAGGTTTTATTCTATCAGAACTCTCCAGGAGGGAGTGTATAATGCGCAACACAACTTCCTAAAAAAGAAACCAAAATACCCAAAAGGAAGAAAAAGGAAATTGGATAAAGAATTAGAGGACACATAGATGGAAACACGTAAAAGATATTGAATGTGATTACACCTTTTTTAATAATCAATTATAAATAGTTTGACTTCGTGAGTCTTTATTTGTATGTAAAAAATACATGCTTAGTACTATTGTAATTCCTAATTATTTTATTAATTAGGTATAACATGCTTTGATAGGTACTTGGTAAAATTGATGTTTTTCTTCATTAAAATGAAAAATTATTTTTTTAAACTATGATTTACTTTTTTTTCTATGCTATCAAGTTAAATAAATTGGTTTTTATATGATGTTGAATGCTTGGAAAAATAATGAAATAGAAAATGTTCAAGAGTTGAAATATCGAGATTGAACTTAAGAATCAGAATCAAGAAAATGAGGTTTTGTGACATCTCTAGTTTTTTGTGCATTCAAGTTTATTACATTTGTTTAAAGTACTACACAAACCTCAAAAAACCATTTCAACAGAAGAAGTAGATATACTTTTCGTCATGTTGTGACTTTCAGTTTCAGTAAAATAAAACTTCAAAAAGTAGGCTTAAATCGTCTTTAGCTGATATTTTTGAACCAACTTCCTAAGTACATACAATCATTAATTTGTTTTTCAATGAAAAACAATTTCATAATTTATTTAAACCTTGTATTCTCATCTCACTCACAAAGAAGTTCCTTATATACTAGCACATTAATTTAAGAACAAAATTTCCCTTTGGTTTCCAATATATGGACCCCAAGCAGTCAGGAGAGGTGGAACTTTCACACAAATTGAAGCATGATTGGATCACATAGGTTGAAATATAATTTGTTCATATAATTAGAAATGTAACTTGTTCACACAGGTTTAGGCCAAATTGTGGACAAATCAAATATATAAAAATAAAGAGTAATAATATTTATAAATATGATTTAAGACTTTGAAAATAAAAAAGTGAACTGTTTTAGTATTAGATTTTACATTTATGTGACAATATTGATATAGTAATAGTTGCAGTATAGTTGGCGAATTAACAGATCATAAAATGAATATACACAGCTAAAATAACATGAAACTAGTTAAAAAATAAAAGGAACTTGGTATGATGAAATGTGAGAAGTGTTAAACATTGATAAATTTAACAAAAAGTAATAGAAAATTTACAAGTTAACACTATAATTGATGAGAACAAAATCTAAACAAGTGAATATATCACATTATATTACTCTCTAGTAAGTTGAAGCCTGTATTGAAGAATAAAAATTTTCATATAAGTTGTCGCACATTACAATTTTTATAGTATCAAGAAATATAAAATATAGTTTTAAAAAGGATTTTTGTATAATATTACTTAAAATATAAAATAAGTCACATAAAGTTATTTATAATTTTTGCAGTAATAAGAAATTTTAGCCATTGTTTTCTCTTCATAAAACTCATCTTCATCTGGTATTTAGGAACCCTTTAGATCATGTGCCGACCTCCCCAGCTGCCTTCATCTTATCCTGATTTGCGCCACATCCTTTCATGTGTTCTCTTCCACTTTCAGTAAAGTTCTTTGTCTCCATTCTTCTGGCCCCATCCTAATGACATGTCCATGTTAAAAATATTCTCGCTGCCATTCTAGGATTTTTAATCATCAGTGAGTGATCAGATTGCCCTCCTTGTTGCTGCCACAATGTCCATTTCTTAATTCTATTATTGATTGAAACACATTTCTACTCTTGACATTTTGACTTTTTTCCTATATTTTGGGTGACCTGCTGGTCTAGGGGTAAGGTGTCGGACTTCTGTGCTGGGGTCCGGGGTTCAATCCTCGGTCCCGGCACAGATTTATCTGATTGCCAAACCCTTCCTTCACCTCTGGCAAGACGTGTATTAATCACTTGTGAATGTGGGGAATGCCAGGCCTCCACTGTGGTTTGGATTCCACGTTAAACTGTAGGTCCTCCATTTCATCTCACAATCACCCTACCTTTACACATTAGCGTAAGTGCGTAGAACCCAAACAGGTAGTAAGACGTGGTGCTAATAATAATAATAATAATAATAATAATAAAAATCTTATATTTTGATATCAACGCATTCATGTGCTTTCTCCTTTCTATTCCTAGAATCTTGATGTTTCTCTTCTCACTCACTACTCAGTAGATTTATTTCCTTTATCCATGTCTTTTAGCCATTTTTCCCAAGATGACGTTCTCTTTTCCAGTATCTTTTAACATGTTTTAATTGTGTTCCACTTGATATCAATTGTTTATTCTTCCCTCTCTTCCCTGCCTAGCAGTATTCCAAAACGATTTTCTATCTCTACCATGTATAGTTGTTTTCTTTCTTGTTGTTTAAACTTGCTGATGTCATATTATATACCTACTTTAGTCTTTATTTGCCGATTTAAGCCTTCCTGCCACAAAGTGATCAATGTCACCGTAAGCTCCTTTCTATGTCCTCCTCCTCTTTGAATCACTTTTCATCCTTAGTCCCTATCGTAGTCTATCTGGTTCACCACTCGACCATCTAGTGAAGTCCATGTTTTCTTATGTATCCATTTGTGAGAGAAGGTGGGTGAGCTCAGTCATATTTTATGATGCTCTGAAACCTATTAACCGTACTCCATTGGCACTGCTGTCTTGATGTAAACATCTCTTTCCTTTAGTTAGTTTGAACTCCAAACGCCAAACTCTTGCTTTTAAGTCACCGAGTATGATTTTTACATCAGTGTTTTTAAAATTTTCGAAGATCTCTTCTAGATTTTCATAAATTATGTTTTTATTTTCTTCTTCTTCATCTTAACCAAATTCACTGGAATTTATATTATTTTGTCTTATTATTTTAAATTTGTATACCAATTGAATCAATCTGTCACAATAACTTGTTCCAAACTTGTGCCTTGTGCTCCATCCTCCAGAGAATATTACATAATTATCTTTACGCAATGTTCCTTTTTCAAGCCATCTAATATATTGTAAAGCTACTACATCAATGTTGTGACTTCTGAGATTACTCACTTGGTACATCCTCTTGACATTCCATGTTCCAAATTGTCATCCTTTTAGGGAAAGTTGTTTGTAATATATTTTCTGTCATATTTTAAGGCTGCTTTTGAGGTTTGAAACAATTTTTTACATGTGGGTTGGTAGCCCTCCGACAACTCTCCCCTTTTATCATCCCATACAGGCAGGTTCATAACACTATTCCACTTAAATTTTAGTTAGTGTGCTACAATTTTGTTGTTGTTGAAAAACCATTTTAACCGTTAACCTTTTTATAGTGAAATGCAAGCTATTACCACAAACAACGCTACATAACTGCTAATAATCTGAGAGTATAAGTTAAGTCTGAATGGTGTTACTTTCTTTAAGTAACTGTTACCAGTTAAAGTTTGTTATGTGCATTGGTTGACCTTGAAAATACCATATAAGTTATCCTGACAGTGAACTATAATAATTGTTTTCTCAAGCTTTAAATGTTGAAAAGGATATTAGCATAGTTCGACTTTTCTCTTAGTTTTATTCTTTCCTAGTGGAGCTACACTTTTAAAGTTGTTTTTTTTTGCCAAGCTTTTATTTGTTTCTGCAGACATACCAAAGCAGGAAGGAGCTCGAGTTCACTTGTCACACAGGGTTCTTTGTGACCATCGTGGTGGTACAATGGGTGGACCTCATCATTTGCAAGACTAGGAGGAGCTCAATATTTCACCATGGCATGAGGTACACACATCTACAAATTGCAACACTTGTTTTTTGTCCAAAAAAAATATTGATTAGGAAAGTGTCACATCTACACATTTAGGCCTATACAAATCCATGATTTTACATTTCGAAAATAATCCAAATCCTGGAAACTAGATAGAATCGATTCCAAATCAAATATCATGCTAAAATAAATACATTTTAAATCAAATATTTTATTTTGAATATATTCCACATCGAAATCAAATAACATATTTTAAGAGTCTATGAACATATTTTAAATTTAATCTTATGTTGAATATTATCATATGTTAATATTTTCAAATACAATAAGGTAAATTATTTTTTAAAATGTGGGTTATCATATTATGGAAATTAGACACATTTTAAATTAATAAAATAATTGATTTTAAAACAAGTGGTAAAACATATAATGCTTTTGTTATCTTTCATAGTTTTTTGAGAAACAATTGCGTATGCTCATCTCAACAGATGTACTGTACACACAAGACTTTTGTATGATTTTGTTTCAATATGATTAAAATATTTTAAACCGAGTATATTTTAATTAAGGGTAACTTTAACTTAAGATAATTAAAAATAAAATATATTTATTTTGGACATTCATAAATGTAGTGATAGGATATTTATTTAACTCACTGGTAAATTATATTCCTATGTTGGCCATACTGATTTTAGAAGTAAGTAAATTAAGATGGATGCTCCAACAAGGTTACATGTGAAGTTCAATAATTTTAGTACTGTGTGCTTGCATCAAGTACTTAGCTGTTTTACCAGTGAATACATTTTTAATTATTACGATATCCATCATTTTTTCTGGTAAAATAAATCAAAATGAGATTATTAGATAATATAAAATGTAAACAAAGCCTCATGACCAACTTACAAAATGTTATAGGTAAAATACATTTTTTTTATAATGGTTTGCTGTTTAAGAGCATAGAAAGTTAAAATTATTCTAAAGTATGAAAAGATTTGAATTTTGAACTAAACCCATTGAGTCCGAATCTGAGCTTTATTTAATTTCGAATCCACCACAAATCTCTTATATTAATATTTCGAGAGCTCAGAATTGAATCCACATTTTAGTAAGATTCAAAATTTCTAAGGTTTGCACAGGCTTATACACATTGTTAATAAATAATAATAATAAGCACTTTTTATAGGACAAGAGAAATAACCAAAACTAAATCTAAAGGGTACATATAAATAACACCACAAATAACATTGTTCCTTTGGTTCACTCATGTACACTTCATTTATCCTGAAAGGTGTCTTTTTATGATGAATTATCCTATGACCGCTATTTTAGAAGCTATACAAGATGTAACAAACTGTGGGGTGTGACCTTCAAGGAAAAGGGGGAGTGATAGTTAGTAAAAGGAGGCGCAAAAAATTTGTCAGATATTATATTATTATTTTAAGCCGATATAACCTAGTACAAAAACTAACAAAAAATGTTGACTGTGAGAGGCTAAATTACTATTTTTTAAACAACCTAACCTAGTTTTTTTTATACTTGTTACCATTTCTAACCTTTGTCCTGAGTATATTTGTTATTCAAGCTATTGTATTAAGGGGAGCAAACCTTTTTTTCCTCATCATTACACTTTTTTTAGCGTCGCATCCTACTATCTGTTCAGGTTATACACACAGCTACTTATTACACTAATAAGTTAAGGATCAAGAAGATTGAATTATTTTTAAGAGGAAGTTTGCCTACATTTGCATAGAGTGGAAAACTATTTAGGAAAAATCACCCTCAGTAGAGACTATCGAGACTCGAACCCCAATCTCCCTGTCATTGGCAGTCTAGTCTATTGCGAGATGACGCCTTGGACCATGCAATCAACGAAGAAAGTATTACAAGAAATACTTGATGATTCGATATTTTGTGTTTTAATGTAACATGTGGTGTTTCAGGAACTGGATGATGAACTTCAGTTTAATTTTTGAAACTGCACTGGCTGCGTTCCTTGCCTACACTCCCGGAATGGATAAGGGTCTCAAGATGTTTCCTCTCAAGTAACTATTACCATACAAACTTATTTGGTTTGATTGAAATCTCGTTGTAAGAAATTACTTGGGAGTTAGGGCGTTTGATTACCTAAATGGTTTTAATTCTAATTTTATATTACTGGAAAGGCATGTGTTATTAGCATATGATCTTATTACAGCTGAGGAAAAAGTTTTCATAAAATTGGATTGCTAGGGAATAAAATAATAAACATTTAATAAAATTCAAAATGAGGTCACTTGGGTCACAAAGAAAAAAACTTTTGCGTCGACTTGAGGATGCTGACCATGTTTGGATCTTTGAACTACTTGTGTTGTTGAAACAGCATACAGAAGTTTGTCTTATTCCAAAATCTAACAACATGTGTTCTTCTCATCAATGTCATATTTTCTTCCTGTTTTCCTTTTGCTTGTAGTGTGTGCAAATTTCATTACCTGTATTTTAAAACCTGTATTGAGATTTCTTCTTAGTCCATGTCTTAGAGATGCTATTGTTTCCTTATGATCCATTAAGTTGTAGCTTATTGCTAAACCCCAATAATTATTTAGTACTGTCCTACAAAATATCTAGTAAAATCAGTCAAAATATGAAAGATTGAATACACCTTTTTTTTATCGCACATTAATAATACAACATTATTGAAACAAAATTTTATCTTATGGCTGCATATTTCTGAAGGAAGTAATAGAAAGACACTCTTCTAAATATCCACACGCACTACAATTACTTTTTTCAAAGAGTTGTATTGTATTATTTGTTTATATTACACCACTTAAATTTTCCATTAATTAGAGACTTCAAATAAACGGCATTATAACCGATTTTAGAAATCATATAAACACAACACACTTGCTGGCTCTTTGAAAAAAAGTGAGTGCCAGACCATTCCAGATTTTTTAGTCAGTTTCTTAGTTTATTTTTTTCAGTCCAAGGTTAAATGTTTGTTATTGACATACGAGTCAGTATTAATACAGTATTACACTTACACATATCGACACAGTATTGTTTGCTTTTCAAAAGACCGTTCTAAATGCCGTATTATTGTGATAGACTTTAAATTACATTTCCTTGATTGATTTTGGGTTCCGTTTTCATAATTTGTTCTTTGCCTTGCCATTTTATAACTGTTTCTTTACCCGACCAAAGAACAAGAAGAAAATAAGCTAATCATTTCCAAGAATTGTATACAAAGTTTTCTTCTATACTAATTATCTTAATTTAATCATAGATATTCATAAATCTTTAAAGTATTTTTGGATGTCATTGACATATTTTGATGAACTTCTTTGAAATGTGAGAGAAGAAATTCATAAGGCAGCTATTGTAATATGAATGGCAATAGTATCTTCCTGTGATAAATTCCATATTGCCGGTCATTGTTCCATTTCACATATAAAATCCTCAATGTTTAATTCAGGTAAACTGATCTCAAAACAACTGCACAAGATTTGACGGTGTTGATGAAAACCACCAAACAATAGATATTCAGATAATCAAATAGAAAAAGATAACCTTCTGTATCATGAACAAAATTCAACAGGTGGCTTGCGAGTTGGCACCACTTGGGATTGCTGCCTCGTGTGAACGAAATAATATAAACACGTGATTAACCAAGCAATTGCCATATAGTTGACAGTCGTCCTGATGGGTAACTATGCCACAGGTCACCATTAGTGGGTCACTTATGATATACTGTTGTTGGGGCCGAGTAACTCATTTGTTTCATGTGAAAACCCCAACCTACCTCCATGTTAATCAACAGAGTTGATAGTTGCCTAGTGTGAAATGACTCTTAAGGCTACTAACTCTGTGACTAAATTATATTTTTAAAAATTGACAAAACGGAGAAGTCAATGCTTTGTGTTGAAATTCAAAACATACCTTTTTACTTTTCCCTAAGTGAACTATTATTTTACTAGCTAGTTTCATCTTTTTTATAATCTCAATTTTTATTATTCAAGATATTATTTTAATCATTGAGGTTAATGTAACTTAACAACCATATAGAGCCAATGTATAATAAAAACTGAGCAATACAAATTTATAAGGTTTTATGCTTTGGATACATATTATTATGAAATTAAATTCTAATATGTTTTAGTGTCATAATATTTCTGCTTGCTTATTTAGGTTTCACTGGTGGCTTGCTGCTGTGCCCTTCATGATCTGCATGTGGATATATGACGAGACACGACGTTACATCTTGCGTCGTAACCCTGGAGGGTGGGTGGAGCATGAGACTTACTACTGAGACCACTGCACGGGGTTTCAGGGTATAGGGCACGCCAGTTACCCAGCAAAAAACTACTATTATCAAACATTATTTTCAGAAACTTCTGAACAAGTTATGGATGTTGTTATATTACAAAAACAACACTGTAAAGTGATTCAAATCCAGAATCTTCATCGTTACACATTGTTGATATTAAAATTTAATCAAATCATATTCTTTTGATGACTCTAATGGATATTCATTTTTGATGAGAATAGCCAAGAAATATGTTTGTGTGGTTTTTATAATATAACAAATATTATCATTGCTGCTATTGTTGAACATTTTGTATATATCATGAGCACAAATGTGATAGTGACTGTAAAGTTGATTGTTAACATTAGTCGAGGGTAAGTTTTTATGTCATATACATTTCTATGTTGAACCATTCTCACATTGCATTTCTGTAATCAGACGTTAAAGTTTAATACATCTTTATGCATAATAAAAGTTATAGCTTAAACATAATAAAGTGTTTAATTTTTTAATTCAATAAACAAAGCAATATGTTTGCATTTGGATATATATTTATAGAAAAAACTATGTTTGCTGGGTGTTTAGTTTTAAACATGATTAGCTTTTAGTTAGGTTGGTTGGTTGTCTGGGATGCTCATGTGTGTCTGTATTTAGTTTTATCTCAATTTTGTTACTTGATTTATTTAGTATTGAGGTGAATAAATATTTCAGTGGTCCATTATTCATAATTTATTTTTGATCTCCTTTTATTTTCTTTATTATTATCACTCTCAAGGATGTGGTATCGGTATAAGTACATATCAGCACTAAAAGAATAAGTAGGATTTTTTTTAAATATATGTTTTAACATTTTCATGTAGAGAATGTTGATGTTTTTTCTCAACTTAGTATGTATTTTAATCTTTTTTTATTATTATTTAATCCAGTCACTCGTTCTTTCACACTGTCTATTTCAATAGGATGTTATTCACAAAGTTTTGACCCTGAAAGCCAACCTCAACACTTTACTTTTCTCATCACTCTACTATTAGAGAATGTTGGTACACCAAACAAATCCTAAGATGTAATGAAAAAAAAAGTTTAATTTCTGGGTGTGCCGTTATCCTTTACTTTACATCCATTACTGTTTGCAGTCTATAGTCTTGGTCAGTTTTTTTATTCAAGCTATATATTTTCCATTACCGACTAACTAGGCCTGTTGTAGCTTCATATACCTGATAATATAATCTAACACTAGAACAAGCACAACATCCACTCCCTGGCCGTTAATTCATCATTGTGAAACGGTAAACACACATTTCACCCATGATAATTTTTTCCATCATGCTGAGAATCGAACCCAGGACCCTTAGCTCAATAGATACACTACTAACTCATCTAAGGTGTTTGATTACTTTTTTTACTAATTTAATTGCGATAGTACAAGCTAGACTCTCGTGGTGGTGGTGGTTGTTGTTTAACACCACATACTAATTACACTAAGGTGGTAAATATGAAGAAGGTTGAATTTACAGGATGTGTAACCGAAAATTCAAGGAGGATGACTAAAAAGCCATTTAGGGGATAAGGAAAAAATCTGTACATTCGGCTGGGATTTGAGCAATACACTAACATGAGAGTGACACTTTATAGATTTTATACCATTTGATCAACCAAAAGGGTCATCCACATTAAATTACAATTATGGAATGAGAGATTTCTTATGATAAATACCTGAGACGGTCCACTCAAATCTTCGAATCATGACAAGTATTTGAGATTCGAGGATTCGGTGTTTTACTGTATTCAATGTTCGAATCTTTAACCTCATAAACAAAGCATAATTATTTTGAATTAAAAACTTAGGCCTGCTTGTAAAGCACAACTTAATCCATAATCATTATTTTGTCAGACAAAAGAGATATGCATGGATAAAATCTCTTTTTTTTTTTTAATTATAATTGTTAGGCATAGAAAATATAGCATGCCTAGTATTCTAATCTTGCACCTCTATGGGAAACTTTGACTCTACTGTTGTAGTACATGCTTACTTCTGGAACTTTCACCTCATGAACAATCATGTAAATATTTTAATGAAAACATTAAAACTCTTGAAAAATTGAAAATCAAAACTAGAATTAAAAATACACTCAAAATAAATAAAACAGATTAATGTGTTTTTATTTCTGTTAAAAGAAAAAACTGTAAACACGATACAAAGTCAGCCGCCATGACGTATATGTTTACTCGCCAGAGTGATGATAAAATAAACACGACTGTTAATTAATTCTTACTATACAACTGATTTTAACTATCTACAACTATGCAAAGAACACCAATTTATCTCATACGATCCTTAGTTAGATATTTTGTTGGGTTTCATGAAAAATAAATACTGTCAACATTTAGACACCGATAAACTGTTTATTTATACCTATCAGCCTACACATCGTATATTGATTTTTTGCTTAAAATCGATTCAGGTAATCTGACAACTTAGTAAGTGCTATCAAGTTTTAAAAATCAACGACATGCTAATTCATAATTTGTTTTTAAATTGATATTAACTAAGAGTTTATTATTTTTTTAAATACATTAATGAAATAATTGTAAAGCTATTCAAACATAGTCCAGCCTAATATAATGGGAATAAACATATAGCAAGACTTTTAAATAGATTGTATTCTCAGAAATCGATACATTGCAAGAATGGAATATATTTCTTGTTTTCTATGCAACATTAGATATAAAAGAAAATAATAATAGTACATACTTAGGCATGATTAAATTAACTATTTTCAATGCATGTTTAATTGTTGAGCATGTTGTTTGAAGCTCTTTTTTTAATCAATTTGTATTTTTATTTTTGCTTTCTTATTAAAATATATTTTAATCCTTCAATAATGATTAAAGTTGATCAAAGGGTAACTAGACCTAATCTGTTTATTTCCCATGTTTTTTTTTTAGAAACTTAACTCATTCTATCAATGTTTTTAAAAATAACTAAAAGACACTCAAATTTTGATTGATTTGATTTTTAAACCATAATATGAGTTTAGATTGTTTAATTTGGCTGGATTTTAATCTGTATTTTGTGAGGGGTGGTTAGTTTGATTAAAATTTAAAACATGATTGAAATAAATCTTAATTTACAGTTTAAGCCTATATTGTGTAATATAGATCTATTTGTAAATCATTAAAATTTCTAACAATTTGCTAGGATTCGGATTCAATATTAGAAAATAAAATGTGGATTCGAGAAATAGTGGATTCAACCAATTTCTAATAAATACACCTAAATGCAACAGGACTCGAAATTAGACCACCTCGTCACTGGCAAAACACGTGTCAACCGACAAGATTGAATATAGACAAAATGATTCTAATGATAGTCATGGAGCTAAATTAATAATGAAATTCACTTCCTTGCCTTCCCAGCAGTCATTGGTGTAGATCCTTGCAGTGAAAGTGTGCTGTTTGAATCCCTGTCACATTACTAGATACTAACCAATTGAAATCAATCGTAGACAGACATCGTTGAACAAGGGTAAGACAAGATGTTCCAAGAGAAGATAGGTTAGCATGGTTTAAGGAAAAAAGTAGTGACGATGATAGCATATATTAATTTAGTATTAAAATGTAATCCCACCTTACAAAAGTAGCATCTGTAATTCTGCTGGAGATATTGTGGATACAGACATACCTCATTTTAGTAGACTATGTAATCAATTTGTGGCATTACCCTAAAGACTTTAAAATTCATTCAATAACAATAAATATTAAGCCTCTCATCCCAGGGAAAAAACCATCACTTCTTATTAAATCTAAGCTAAGAACCCCTTGATTCATCAATACCTGACTCTTTTTTTTTTGGCACGTCTTACTAACTGTTCGGGCTGGCCATATATATTTATATATATTAATTAGGCTTAATGTGTTAGGAATGAGGGTAGAATTTTTAGAGGACGTGTACCCGCAGTACACCTGACCAGGATCAAACCATGATCTACCTAACATTAGTAGTCTACGCTATTGCAAGAGTGATGCCTTATAGCACGTGGGCACTGATGCGGGTCAATATTGATCTTAATATTACCACTTTTTAAAAAAAAAACACTTTCAAATCACTGTATACAAAAGTTCTAGCATTAAAAGCAAGCTGTGTTAGCTTGATAAATTGCTGCCATATTCCTCTATCTCTCCCCACCATTCTTCCTCCGTCCTCTCCTACCATCCCTTAGGGATCTATTCTTCCAACTTTCTTTCCATACCCTTCAGGGACATTTTGTTATACCTAAAAGAAGGCAAAAGAAATATAGAAAGAAACACATAAAAGAGAACGAACATGATATGGCTTTTACCTTAAAAAGAAAAAAGATTTTACCTTAAAGATATAAATTATTTAATCACATACTATGTCCATTTTCTGTGATTGTCCGTTTATGTTTTTCAGTCCTTTTACATGTTCCTACCCAAAAGTTATATCATTCTTTACCAATGTCATTTTTTTTAACATTTGTATTTCTTAGGAAGTTTTAGGAAGTTGTGTTGTATTTTTCTCCCTCCCTCCTAATGAGTTCTGATAAAATGAAACTTAGAGCAGGTGATTGGGTGGTAGCGATCAATTTGAGTCGAACTAGAGTCAAGCATTTCTAAAAGCTCCCGAGTTTGAATACATTCATAATTTTAAAATGTTAAATTGTATATTATATGTGTTTATTTTAAATGTAAATAGGTATCACATATTTAAAATTTCAGATTTAAAAAATATACTAAAACACATATTCTTAAAATATGAATGACATTCATTTTTATAAATATAAATACTTTTAGGAAAAAAATGGAAATATAGGTTTTTAAATTAGAAATAGCACTTAAAAAACACAATTTATTGCATTTAAAAATAAGAACAGCACTAAAAAAATAGAGTATAGTAGAAAAGATAATTAAGATGGATTCAACACTCATATCTTTAAGGACTTTAAAATGACACAATACATTATTAAAAAAAAAGTAATAAAATGAATAATTGCATGATGGCTTGGAAATGCACAATAAGATAGTGTAGAAACACTGCACCATAATGTTAGGTAAGTGATTGTGAAGGAAGTCAAACTTAAATAATAGGTTAGGCCTAGATAGAAAAACACACTTCTATCTTCATTTCTTCAAACACTTTTACACTTAAAACTCCTTCAAAACTTCCACAGTAGCACATTGTTTTCAATTTTCAGTAATATTACTATTTCATTAGTGTCTCTTCAGATTAAAAATAAATATTTCCGAAAGTCCAAAACCATGTGCAACTGTGGAAGTTTTAAAAAGTGGTAAGTGAAAAAGTGTAATAAAAATAGAGAAGTTTGTTTATATCTAGGCCTAACCTAACTATCCTTTCAGGTTGGCTTCCTTCAATATAACTTTACATTATTGTAGAGTGACACTGTCGTGATAATAATAATAATAATAATATTTAGCACCGCGTCCCACTACCCGTTCGGGTTATACGCTTTAAGTACTAATTACTCTAATGGTTTAGGAATTGGGAAGGTTGAATTAAAGGAAGTGAACCCGCATTTGCGTGGAGGGAGAGTGGAAAACCATATCGGAAAAACCACCCCCAGTTCACCCGACCGAGATTCGAACCTCGATCTTCCCGTCCTCAGCAGTCGAGCTCAACACGACAAGCGTGTTAGCCAACTACGCCGAGGCGGGTCACTGTCTTGATAAAAAAGTTAATAAAATTGACAGTTTAATAAGCTAATATGTCCCCAAAATATGCTTCAGTAACTTAATTTACCCTACAAGAAAATGTAAGAATCATAAGCCGTTAGAAATTTAAAGTATTTCATATGTTGTTTATTATTCCTTAAGTGTAATCGTGCATGATCACAACTTCTGTTCCATTTCCATTCCTCTATACGCAGTTGCACATGCGTTGTATGGGCTCTCGTTAGACATTATTTTATAGAGAAATTTACTTCAATTCAATTTTTAATGCTTATAAAAGTTAATGCTCATACTTTAAAATTAAAAATAATATGACTAAAATAATATTTCTAGCAAACAATGTGAGATAGTAAATGCTTTTTTAATATAAATGTAAATGTTTTGTAAAATATGTTACAATAAATTAGATCAACATTGATTTTAAACAGTATAACCAACATAATTCTATAACTAAATAGGAACTAAAGTAGTAGTAGTTTTGTAGCTAAACGTATTGATTAATACTAGTTTGAAATATCTTAAGTTTGAAAACATTTAATATACAGTATTAATATATTATTGATATTGCATTTTTAATCTAAGACAAATTATTACTTTAGAAAGGGACCAGGTAAAAATAGTAAAAAGAATCATTCAAATATTTAGTAATCTTCTTCGCTATTTTTATTTCCATTGCTTTGTCATGGAAACACAAGTAAACAACTTCAATCAAGTATAATTCAAAATGGATGACAATAATGAATAAATATACAGGTTGAAAGTGGTTTTATAGCTCTATTATGTAATTGATATTAGTTTTTAAAAATTTGTTAAGTAACCGAATGATTTATAAGTGGAAATGCCGATATTATCTCAAATAAACGGCCTATGTTTACTATTGCCTTTTAAAAATTGATTATTAAGTATATAGAGTGAAAGCTCAAAAATGACTAGCTTACAATATTTTTTATCTAGATCTGTAGCTTAAAGGTCAAGCTCGGCTCGAAACTCGAGTACTTGCAGAGCCCTATCCAATGGCAGCAATGTAAAGTATGAACTGTGTTCTTCTCTTTTCATTGTAAAAGCCATATTGTGTGTTTTCCTTTGATATGTTTCTATCCATCTTTCCTTTATCTTCTTCCAAATATAGTACCATTACCTCACAAAGCAAATAGGTTTTCGCTATAGAGATATTGAATATAAATATAAAATTTAGATGGGTAAGGTTTTTTTGGTATGGATGGGTCTGGATAATAGAAAATGGTGGCCCTAACCTAAATTCGCAAGAGACTGTCAATATATAAACTTAATGTAAATAATTGCATGGTTCAGAGCAAGATGTTATTTCTTTGAGTATAATTAGAGATGGGTCGAATCCGAATCAACATTTTATTTTTGAATCTCAAATATTGAATCCAAATCCTACAAATTGTTAGAAATTTTAATGATTTACAAATAAACATACATTACACAATATAGGCCTAGGCTGTAAATAAAGATTTATTTCAATCATGCTTTCAACCACCCGTTGCAAAATATTGGTTAAAATCTAGCCAAGTTAAACAATCTAGACTCATATTAATGTTTATAAATAAAGTCAATCAAAATTTTAGAGTCAAGTTATTTTTAAAGGTGTTGATAGAATGAGTTAAGTTTCTATAAATATATAGGAAATAAACAGATAAGCCCTAGTTACCTTTTGATCAACTTTAATCATCTTGAGGTATTATACTTTATTTTGATAAGAAAGTTAAAATAAAAATACAAACAGATAAAAAAAAAAACATGCTTAACAGTTAAACATACATTGGAAATAGTGAGCTCAATAATGCCTAAGTATATATTATTATTTTCTTTAATATCTATTATCTGTCTTCGCATAGAGAACAAGAAATATATTCAAATCTTATGATATATCAATTTCTGAGAATACATTTTATTTAAAACACGAACATATTTTCAACTCTTGCAATATGTTCATTCCTATTTTATTAGACAAGACTGCGTTTGAATATTTTTACAATTACTTCAATAACATATTTGAAGAGAATAGTAAACTCTTAGTTAAAATCAATTTAAAAACAAATTATTAATTAGCAAGTCATTATTTGATTATTAAAACTCGATACACTTACTAAGAGATAAGATTACCTGAATCGATTCTAAACAAATAATCGATACAATACATAGGCCAGTAGGCTTAAATAAACAGTTTTATCGGTGTCGAACTGTTGACAATATTTATTTTTCATGAAACCAAACAAAATATCTAACTTAAAGATTGTATGAAATAAATTGGGGTTCTTCGCATTGTTGTAGATAATTAAAACCAATTGGGTGGTAAGAATTAAGTCATGTTTGTAATGTCCTGTCGCTGTGGTTGTGCCCTTTGTTGGAACGCCATTTGTAATGTCTTGTTGTTTAGCCCTACGTTGGAACACCAATTGTAACGTACAAACTCCTATCTGCTAATGCCCCACTTTGAGACGCCATTTGTAATGTACTACGTAACATTGTCGTTAATTGTTACCTTGTTGAGATGCCATTTGTAACATCACTAACCCCTCGTTGGGATGCCAATTGTAGTATCTCTTCTGTTGATCTTATTTGCTGCCACGTTGTGCGCCATTTGTAACATCTCACGTTGTTACTATTAATTGTACTCCACCTTATTTAAAGTTGTATGCGTGAATACTAGTTTATAGATACTAAACTTCCGTTTATTTCAGAGTATAGTTAAGTTTATTATACATCAATTTAAAATTACAGTTCGTCAAACGTATAAACACTGTACATGATATACATTAAATGGACAGTATGCCCATCTATTCAAACATTACGATATGACCCTCCTAAACACACCTACTTGACTAGACGTCAAGCGGGGAAGCCGTTAGAAGAAAAATGAATGTGCTTCTGACTAGAGTCTTGTTGAGCCGAGGAGTGTGAACCCCGTAGTTCAAATCAAGAACCAAGACCACTCTTTGCTTTCTTTCCATCGACCAATGGGGTTATTTTCTATGAGCGCGCACATTAAAAAAAACAGACGCAGCATCACCCTGCACCTGCTATTAAATTACTGCGTAATACAACCCGGAAACCAAACCATGCTTCTGACATGTGCAGCTAAACGAAAGAAAAAAGAAACACGACTGTAATCTAGAAAAGATGAGTTTACTTTATATTAACTGAAAAGAATAAATAATATATTTACTTTAAAATATGATCTCAAATATTAATAAAGACAGGAAAAATCTATATCATTACATGTTTATTCATTCATCATTCTGGCCGCTGGCGAGTAAATATATACGTCATGGCTGTTGACTTTGTATTGTGTGTTCTTATTTCTATTTTTTTTAAAAGCCATATATTTTTATTTATTTCGAGTTTATTTGTAATTCTAGTTTTGAAATTCAGTTTTTGAAAATCTTTAATGTGTTCATTAAAATATTTACAAGAATGTTCTTGAGCTGAAAGTTTCAGAAGTAAGCATGCGCTGAAACGGTTGAGTCAAAGTTTCTCATAGGGGTGCAAGGGTAGGGTATTAGGCACGTTAAATTCTCTATGCCTAACAATTATTATTTAAAAAAAGAAGATCTTTACACATGTTTCTCTCTTTTGTCCGACCAAATAATGATTATGGATTAAGATGTGCTTTTCAAGTTGGCTTAACTTAGTAATTTTTTAATTCAAAAATCAAAATATTATGCTTTGTTTATGAGGTGAAAGATTCGACCATCAAATCCAATAAAACCTCGAATCTCTAATACTTGTCAGTATTCAAGGATTCGAAGAATTTAAGTGGCCCATCTCTATATATAATGGATGAACTTCCAGCTGGTTCAATAGTAAGAACACAGTTAAATAAATTTATAAACCATCATTCATATTTTAATACTAATTTTCAGGACAAGAAAACTTTAGGTAAAACATAAACTCGATTGATATTAAATGTGTACACGAATCACTGGTTATAAACACAAAACTTAACTCCGGATGATCTTCTCCTCCAATGATGAAAATCAATACAAAGTTTTATGCCAACTGAATGCTCCACTTAAGTGGCTGAATGCACAATATAAGAGGGAAAGGGAAGCCACACCCACTATCGGCAACAACCACCTCCAGTGGCACCTTTCACAACTAAATAAGATGGCCACAACATCTATTTTTAGAACTATTTAAGAATTTATGGTTTTTGTTTCAATGTTATATATTTAAAACACACTAAATAAAACTTAATTACATTAACATGGGAAATCCTATCTTGGCTTGCTGCTAGATCACTGGTAGGCAGCATTATTAATCAAGTCATGAAATTATAAATACTGTTGATAGTTTAACAATGAAGAGGCGCGATAGCTCAATGATTTTATAATCATGTAAATTTATAAAAATAAAGAAAAATAAACTAAAAAAGTAGAAATGTAATCAAGAAGGCCTATAGAAATAAAAAAAGATGCACAAAGGTGACTTCTTCTTCCTGTCTTCTCTAGTAGAAGTAGTCACACACATTTAAACAAAAATAAAGTAATATTTCAGCATCTTTTTAACATTGCGTCTTACTACTCGTTCAGGTTATATTCTTATGTACTAATTATGCTAATGATTAGGAATGAGGAAGGTTGAATTTAGAAAGTGTGTACCCACATTTATATGGAAAGAGAATGGAAAACCACCCTCAGTACACCCGATCAAGATCGAACTTCAATCTCGCCATCATTGGCAGTCTAGTCTATTGCAAGGGTGACAGATCACTCACTATCTGTTATACAGTATTTTGAGAAATACTTGCATCTTTGTAAGTGGTATTCTAGGATAGACTTCAGAAATCCATAAAAACAGTTGGAACTTAGTCCGGAATTTAGGCCACTACTGACTATCAATATTCGTGGAGCTGTTCTAATATACAAAGTTAAGTTTTGGTGTGGCTTCAAGTCCAGCTATTTTTCAGCTGGTCATAGGCCAAGTTTTGTTAGGATTATCTGACACTATTTTATATTTAGATGATTTATATTTGGAAGAAGGTATAGGAAAAGTGGATAGAAACAGATAAAAGGGGGACGAACACAATATGGCCTTTACAATGAAAATAAGGACACAGTTCACACTTTACACTGCTGCCAATGGACAAAGAGGTAATGGTTGCCTCTTAAAGAAAATTGATCGTCACCACCCAATCCCCCGACCCAGGTTTCATTCTATCGGAACTCATCAGGGAGTAGTGTGAAACGCGCAACACAACTTCCTAAAAGAGAAAACCAAAAAAACACCAAAGGGGAGAAAAAGGAAAATGGGAAAGAATGATAGAACACATATACAGGAACATGTAAAAGGTATAACATAAAGGACAAACACAGGAAAAGGACATTGGATGCGAATATATAATGATATAACTCTATAAGGAAAACCTCTTTTCACTTTATGAGGTAATTGTATTATATCAATTTTCTTTAAGAGGCAACTATTACCTCTTTGTCCATTGGCAGCAGTGTAAAGTGTGAACTGTGTTCTTCTTTTCATTGTAAAGGCCATATTGTGTTCGTCCCCCTTTTATCTGTTTCTATCCACCTTTCCTATACCGTATTCCAAATATAATATTTAGATGATTTGATCTTTTTTGGATCATCCTATGAAGAATGTGAAGAGAATACCAAAAGGGTTTAAAGGAGATTAAATTAGCATGGATTAAAGTTAATGAAAATAAATATATATTTTTAAGAAGGAAATTATTGCATATGGGAGGCATCTCACAAGTAAACTTAGAGCGGTCAAGGAGACCCCTGCTCTGAGAGACATTTCTCAGCTAATATATTTTTTTAGCATTTATTAGCTACTATTCTTGTTTTTTTTATCAGACTTGTTCACGGTGTTAAAACAAATGTATTAGCTGCTAGAGGTGAAACATCATTGGCTTAGAAGTGAATAAAACATTTGAAAAGATGAAGGGGATGCTTCTTAATTATAGAGTGATTATTCATTATGACATGGCTAAACCTGTTACACTGAGGTGTGATACCTCACCTTATGAAATCAGTGCAGTAATTTTATATGAAATGCCAAATGATAAGGAACGTCTTATTGACTTGGCTTAAGAACACTTAAAAAGACTGAGCAAAATTATGCTCAAATAGAGCGTGAAGCAAGTGCCATTATATTTGGCATTATGTATCAAACCCGTTGCAAATTTACATTAAGTCCTGCTATAATGTTGCCTATTTGAACGTTGTTTGGTTACAATGTTGTTAATAATTTGTGACCCATTTTTTACAGTGGGTCCGCTATTGGGTACAACATTGGTTTTCAGCTGAATACGCACAAAGTGTCAACCGCATGGTTTCTGTTTGTGTGGGCCTAATAGGCTTATAAGTCATGCAGATCACATCAGAGATTTCTCACCCACCCTTTTTCCTTCAAAAAACAAGCCGACCATTAATAATAATATAAATAGATATTTTTGCCCGAAAAAATATATTTTGTTTGTTTATAGTATTTTAAATTTGGAATATATTATATGAAAATTGAGACTTTTTGCAAAGGATTTAAAGACTTTCAGCATTACTGAATTGGCAACACTTAAGATGGTGCAAGCTAAGCAGTTTTGTTCAAGCATCAGAACTTGTGTTTAGCTTTCTTTGTAGTATTTATATTTTTAGTTTGCGTGGGTTGTTTGGTTATCTTTATTTTCTTTTTAGTGTTTTATATTTAATACATTTTAAGTTTGCGTGTGAATTGTGTTTACCATTCTTTCTTTTTATATCTAATATATTTTTAGTTCGCATGCAACTTGTGTTTATTTGTGTTTTGTTTTTTATTTTAGTTAGGGGTGGTTTTTATCTGTTTGCAATGGCGTCTAAACATCCATGTAATCTATCTAACACTTTAATTGCAAGGAATAACAGACGATCAATTAGTCTGGCTGTTAAAATGGACATAAGACAGTGACTCGAATCCACTCAGCGCGATGTAGACATTGCTGCAGCTACTATTCGCACAATAGGGAAAAATGCCGTAAAAATTAAGTGCAATGTGGACAATTTTTCAGGGCTCAGTGTGACAAGGGTCAGGCGTACAAGAAACGAACACATTGAAAGAATATAGAAGATGATTTTGTTGTGGATTGAATCTCAAAACCAACGTAGTGCCCCAGTTACTTTAGCCATCGTTCAAAGTAAAGCTAAATCTTTATATCATGACGTGTTAGAGCATAAGGACGGAGAAGTCTCTAAACAAGAATCTTTCAGTGCCAGCCGCGGGTAGTTCGCTGGTTTTAAACACCGGTACAATTTTCATAACATTAAAGTGACTGGTGAAACTTCAAGTTCTGACAACATTTCGGCGAAAGCCTTTGTTGTTGAACCTCAAAACATCATTGAAGACGGTGGATACTTACCAAATCAAGTTTTTAATGTTGACGAGACGACTGTTTTGGAAACGTATTCCTGCCAGAACTTACATTTCACAGGAAGAAAAGACAGCACCCGGTTTTAAAGCTACGAAAGATCGTGTAACACTGTTACTAGGTGGGAATGCATCTGGTGACTACAAGATGAAGCCACTCCTGATTGCCAGACCAGAGAATCCACGGGCTTTGAAAGGAAAGACGAAGGACCACCTTCCCATTATTTACAAAGCTAATAAGAAGGTGTGGATAACTAGTGCCAAGTTTTGTAAGTGGTTGAAAGTCTACGCAATACCCGTGTGGAAGAGGTACGGTGTGAAGGAGAATTTAGATTTCAGAATTCTCCTCCTCACATCCTCATGATATTCCTGACTTGGACGAGTATGTGATGATTGTTTTCCTCCCTCCCAATACAACGGCTCTAATCCAACCAATGGACCAAGGTGTAATTACCATTTTCAAGCAGTACTACTCGCGGCATACGTTTGAGCAACTTGTCGCAGCTAAAGATGGTGAAGACAAGACCAGCATCAAGGAGTACTGGCAGAGCTACAATCTCTTTAACGCCATTAACAACATATCCATGGCTTGGCAAGAGGTCTCCCATACATGCCTCAACGCAGTGTGGCGAAATCTATGACCTGAATGTGTCACAGATTTTAAAGGATTTGAGGAGATTGTGCCAAGTGCAAACACAAACCTCTTCAACATTGCTTGTGAAGCAGTCTTCCCGAATCTGGTAATGAAGGACATATAAGAGGCGGTGGACGCCAAGATTGAGGAACTCAGTAACGAGGAGCTACAAGAGCTGACCCAAAATCCAAGCCCTGAATCTGACAGCGAAGAGGACAAACCTTCACGCACATTTACTACAAAGAGCATGGCTACTGCATTTCACCGCATTCAAGGAGGACTTCAAATATTGGCCGATGAGGACCCTGATTAGAACGCAGCGCGAGAGTGCACAGGACTGTCATGGAGGGCCTTATATATTACCAGAAAATTTAAAAAACGTGCCGCTAAGCAACCAGCTATAAGCACATTCTTTCAACCATTGGCTGCCATGGTGACACATGAGGGGGATAAGATTATGAGTGGTGAGCCAGTCCCATCCACATCCCTAAATTAAATGTATTCCTGCCCTTGAGCTGTTTCCGTGGTATGATACGTGTTTTTGTAAGTATTTTGGGGGACCTTGGAACCTAACTCCTACACTTAACATTGATTCTTATGGGAAAAAATAACTTTTATAAAGTTGTTTTCTATAAAGTTGCGTTTCTCAGGAACATAACACAACATTATAAGAGGATTTATTGTACTTTGCTAACAGACCATAAACCACCAACAAAACTTTTAGAGTCTTAGGCAGGAATGTCAATAATAGCAGTGGGTTAGTTGACTAGATGGGAACTGCAGATGGGTTGAAGCGATGGACAAACAAGCTTGGGCCAATTTCTAAATGGTGGACGAGTTGCCAATGTCAAGTAACGAGGTGAGCAACACAACCCTCTGTGCTCCTATCTTGTCTTAAGTAAGTTACGGTAAGTGTGTAATTTTATGCAATGTGGAGGGTTGAATTTTTGTTTAGATAAAAATCTTACATTGTACTTTGTCAGAAAGGAGGAATCACTGGAACAGAACTGTCTTAACCGTGGGAAATAGGGTGGTGAACTTGAAAGTGGAGCAGCTACATTAAAACCATCCAGGAATTGTTCTATCAAAAATGTTAGCGAGAAGTTACCTGTGGTGACCAAATCTTGATAGAAATTAAAAAAAAAGTTTTCCGAAGCATTTTAAACCGTGCAAAGCCCATTCCACTACAACATTAGCCATGGGTTATTAGAATTTGGGAATACATTCATGTGGATTTTACTGAAATAAAGGAACAGAGTGTCTTAATTTTATGTGATGCCCACTCATAATGGGTAAAGGTAGTTATTATGAACAAAATTACTTCACTAGTTACTATTTGGAATCCTAGAACATATTTTAAAATGTTTGCATTACCAGAGCTGAGTGAGTGATAAATGGAGTTAAACATAGTAAAATCCCACCGTAACACCCAAAAATCAAATGGGGCAGCAGAGAACATGGTATAAAAATGGGTAATAAATCATTGCTCAAGTTCACATCATAGGAGGGTTAGGAAGGGCTTAGGTGGTCACTTCAACACAAGGTGGATAAACTTTTATTTTCAAGCTGTAATACACCTCATTCAGTCACTAAGAAAACACCGACAGTTATTTTTGGGGAACAAACCTAGAACAACATTCCAGCACAGAAATCTACCTTAAGCCTAGACCGCCAGGTCACCGAACGTTATCTTTCTTAAATAAGGAGATGGGAGTTAGTAAAGAAAAAAGTGATAAAGGAGCCAAGATGAGAATGGTTTGCATTACTTAAGTCTATGGAGAGCAAAAAAAGTGGATATAGATTTAGGAGAGCCAGTGGTTAGAAGGTCAGATGGAATACCAAAACCTAGCAAGATTTTTGATATAAAGTGGATTGTGTGTGTGTGTGTTTTTTTTTCTTTTCTGTGAAGTGAAGAGAGTTGTGAAATGACTATGGCAGTGAGAGGAAGAGATTGATTGTGGACTATACTAGAGAAGTGTGATGTGTGAGTCAAAAAGAAGCGAGAGAGAAAGGTGGAGAGTATGCTGCAATCACTGGTTGTGCAATGTGAAAAATGTATTTTTATAGTAAAGAACCAAATGTGTTTTTCCAAACTAGTATTCTTGTGATTATGAATGTTGTACACTACACAAAGGATCATCAAACCTTATTTCAAAATGTAAGGAGCTCTGGATCATAAACATGGACAATGTTTGGGTCTAGTAAGATAAAGGGTAGTTACTAATGTACCTAGCATACATTTTTACTCATTTAAATGATTAATGTATTGTTTACTCCTTGTTGTGCCTTGAATTTAATCTAGCCAATATTTAGTATAGTTACTTTGCAATTATTATAACCTATCCTTAGATAAATATTTTTAAGAAGTCTTATGGGTTAAATGAAATATACTGAATAACAAGTGGAAATAGAATATTTTGTTCTGGCAAGATCATGAGTGTAGAGACAGTTCAACTTATTAAAAAAAAAGTCAGAGGAAGTAAATTGGATGTTACAATTTACTAAACATTGAGTGGCAAATAATTACAATTTGGCAGAAGTCATAAGAATGTAAAGATAGTAGAATTTTTTTTAAAAAAGTCCAAGGATTTGTAACCGCGGTTATGCCTCGGTAAATATCGAGTAGCAGCAGAAGATTATGACTTAACAGAGGCCAACCCAGTCTTGAGAAGGTTGAATTCGCTAATAAAACTGTCCGTCTGCATCGGCTCTAATGTCTTGATGGCTCGCAAGTACAAGTTACTCACGTTCTTGGCATCCCCTCGGATATGTTCAAACTTCACATATTCCATCCAAATGTCTGAAACAAAAGAAAAAATTAAGAGTAGGGATGGGTAATCGAATACTCGAATCAATCAAATCCTTTAAAGATATCCGAGATTCGAGGATTTGAGAAAATTTCAAATTCGGGACTCAAATCCGTAAAAAGAAAACATTTTTTCAATTCTTCAAGTGAAATTTGTTTTAGATCTCTAATACTACTTATTGGTTGTCCAGAACCAATTATAGTTATAGAATGAACCTAGTAAGCAGGCCCCAGACCATTAAAGTTAACATTTAACTGAATGTATCTAGAGTAGTCCCATGGCTTCTTTGGTTCTGACTGACAGCTTTGAAACGTTACCAGACCAAATTATGTATCCCTACGACGAACCAAATGATCTGTAAAAACATGTGTTTAGCAGCTGTCACTTCTGACGGTCAACATTTAGGTATATACCTAAATGTTGACCGTCAGAAGTCAGCTGTGATATGTCAGTCAGCACCAAAGAAGTCATGGGGCTACTGTATGTTATAGTGAATGGATCTTAAGAAAGAATGTTAACATTTAATTACCATTTATATTTTTTGTAATATATATTTAGAAGATACAGAAAAGGTGGATAGAAAACATGTTTCTATCTATGTGCCTATCATTCGTTATTAATTTTTTGTTTTTCCCGTTTGTGTTTTTTTGGTTTCCTCTTTTAGGAAGTTGTGTTGCACATTTCACATTTCACTCTGATGAGTGCCAGTAGAATAAAACCTAGGTCGGGAGATGGAGTGGTGACGATCAATTTTCTTCAAGAGGTAGCCATTGTTTATTTGTCCAGTGGCAGCAATGTAAAGTGTGCCCTGTGTTCTTTTTTCCTTTGTAAAGGCCATAGTGTGTTTGTTCCTTATGTATGTTTCTATTAACATTTCCTGTACCTTCTTCCATATATATACTACAAAACATCTCAATAAGTGAAAAGAGGTTTTCCTTAAAGAGATATATTTATATTTTCTATTATATTTATATTTACTCTTATATACATAATTTTAGTTTCAAATTTGTAAAAGAACAGATTCAACCCAATTCTAGTTCATAGGTTTCAAAACTTGAATACAGAAAATATATGTCACACTTTAGTGCAATTAATTTTGATTCAAATAAAATCAATTTATCAAACTGTAATAATAAATATATGTAATGTGTGTAAAATAAATGTGTGTGATGCATCTACAGGTTCTCAACCAACTTGATCACTGATTAGTTAAGTAAGCTTGTATGGTTTTATTTATTTTTAACAACTGATAAACCAATAGCTCTTTTCTGAACCTGCAAATCTTTGACTCCAAATAAAGTTGATATTGAACATTACGATCTTGTCTATCAATGAGGCCAGTATCAATACAATATATATCCGAAACTTAAATTTTCACCAGATACAAGAATATGGGGTTTCTCTCAAATGATTGTTTCCTATTTCCAAACGTATGCAAGGTGAAATAGTATCACCTGAAGAGTCTAGTATTTTCCTGCTGTGAACACACTCAAATGCAAGTTTTGAAAACCATACATGTTGAACAACAAATGTCATTTTAATCTGAATTCTCTAATTATTAAATGTTATATGTTTGGAGCTATATGTGTGTTACTAACCTGTGTTGGTCTTGCCAAACTGTTCACAAGCCAGATCGTAGCACTTTCGGACATAATTCATCTTGATCTCCGGCTGTGTGCACTCAAGGGAGGCCATCTTGGTATGCAGGCCCAAACAAAAGGGAGATTGGAAGCACAGACTTTCATAAACTGTACGCGCAGCTGTTATCCCTACAACAAAATATCACCAACTATATTCCATCCATGAACATTTATTTGATTCTAATATTACAATACCTAACAAATGCAGCACTTCAATTGATGCATTTATAGTAGGGGTGGGACCTCGAATCATTAACTTAAGAATATTTGAGGTTCAAGGATTCAAGACTCAGTTTCTTAAAACTTTTTTTTTTAATGTTTCAAGTGAAAGTTTATTTATAGCTCTAATACTGCTTATTGGATTCAGACCCAATTATAATAAAGGATGAACTTAATAACCAGAACTCAGACCAGTAATTTAACACTTAACTGAATATATGAATGTTAAAATGAATGGATTATAAGAAAGAATGTTTAACTTCCCTCTTGGGTTCATTATTCTTTCCGAGATTCGGATTCTAAATTTGCGCTAGTAAAATAGTGGGTTTAACTCATCTCTAATTTATAACAAAGGAATATATTTTTATTGATGCTATTTGCAATTAGGTAGCCAGTGTTAGGTCATATATGGAAGAAGGATGGAAACAAATAAAGGGAACAAACATAAAATGGCTTTTACAAATAAAAGGGGAACACAGTTTACACTCTACATTGCTGCCACTGGACAAAGATATACTACTTACCTCTTGAAGAAAGATGATATGTTACTGCTCACTCCTTTGACTTAGGTTTAATTTAAGAATGGAAGGGAATGACAAATTATAAAAATGATGCTTTAAATACATTTGGATTAAAAATATATTATTGATTTCTTAGCTAATATAGTATGAATGATAAAATCTATAACATTATTAAAAGTAATATAAACAATAATAATAAATTATACATGGTTTTGCAAATGTCATTTTTTTATTAAATCGAATAGCAAAAGTTTGAATGAATAATGAATAATACAAATTAAATTCTTCTTTTCGCTCATACACTATCATTATCGCTGGCTACTTGCTCTGGATATTCGTTCAATGTTCAGTTTCGTTAGGCTCAGGGGCGGATTTATGCATAGGGCTAGTAAGCATGTGCCTACGGCGGCAGATTTTGCATAGTGAAATATTATATATATATTCTGCCAGGTAAAATAATTTTATGGCTTCAATGTGTGTGTGATTTTTGTGGTGTGCCGTTTTCTTTGTGCATTGAAGTTAATTAAAAAGTTGACATAAATGGTGGAAGGAGTAGAAGTGAAGAATGAGTCATAATTTATTCTGCTATCCGCCTCCCCCCTCCCAACTGTCTCAGTAGTCATTACTTTATTAGCAAAAGCAACAGGGTGGCGTGCCAGAATAATACAGGCAGTAGTGCAGGAGACAGGCGTGTGAACTACAGGGTGGATACAAGTAAAGCCGCTTCTTCTTTAGCATTTAGAAACAGTAGTGTTACTGTTGTGCTACAAGTGTACGTGCGAATACAATTAGGATACACTAGTTGAAAACTTAAAGAGTTAGTGCACTTAAAGGCTCATCTCCTAACAAACACTAGATTTGAGAAGAAGCTAGGTCATCTTGAGCTGTGTCAGTTTATAGGAAAAGAGGAACCACAGGTGATCTACCCAAATGTTGACATTGCCCTCCGATTGTTCACATGTACTCTGGCTTCTGAATGCACAGTAGAACGAACCTTCTGGTGGTTGAGAAGAGTAAAAAATTATCTGCATACCAACATGACAGAGGATCACCCTAATTCACTGGCAATTGTCTCAATTGAAAGTTACTTTTTTGATAAAATGTATTTGTATGGCATCATAAACCCGTTCCCTCAGCAGAAATCAAGGTGAAACATACAATATACTATTTGCTTATTATGTACATGCTAATAGGGCCCCTACACGACCAGTCGGAATGTCAGTATTAATAAAGAAATAATTAATACTAGAGATGGATTGAATCCACTATTTCTCGAATCCGAATCTACATTTTATTTTCAAATCTATAATTCTAGCAAATTGTTAGAAATTTTAATGATTTACAAATACACCTACATTACACAATATAGACTTAAACAGTATATTAAGATTTATTTCAATCATGCTTTCAATTTCAATCAACCCTAGCCACCCCTCGCAAAATACAGGTTAAAATCCAGTCAAATTAAACAATCTAGACTCATATTATTGTTTAAAAATCAAATCAATCAACATTTGAGTATATTAGTTATTTTTATAAGTGTTGTTAGAATGAGTTAAGTTTCTAAAAAAACACGTGAAATAAACAGATTAGGCCTAGTCATCATTTGATAAACTTTAATCATCATTGAAGGATTATAATTTATTTTAATAAGAAAGCAAAAATAAAAATACAAACACATTTTTAATAATGACTAAAACAACAAGCTCAGCAAATTTGTTCAACATTTACACCCTACTTACATAAAGCATCTAAAAGCTCCGAATCAGGTTGTATTCTAATTCAAGTGAGCACGCATCCCTTTTTTCACTATACTTCTCATGTTAAACCAGTGGCCGGTTGCCATAATATGCAATACAGCAGCTCGATCCATCTCCCTGTGAGGGGGGCATGGCTGGTTTCACTTTCCCGCAACGCTACAGCATAGGTATGGCCTCTCCGTGTATATGGTGTCTACTCAACTTGACCAATGAAATCCCCGACCTTTTCCCTGATCATTTCCTAAAATTCCCGACTAAAAAAGTATAGTCACATCCTCCTAACTCGCACCCCCCCCTCCTCCACCCTCATTTTTCTATTGACCTTTTTTATGAATAATAATACATTTTAAAATTATAAAAAAAAATTTAATTCGTAATAAAATTGTTTACTATTAATAAAAAATATATTACACAGCTACAAACAAAAAAATGACATTATAATTTACTTATTTAATGATTATTGTATTTCATATTTTGAGTAAAATATCATTTTCCCGGATTTTTATAGTGATTTACCAAATTCCCGACTTATTACCGTTTTTTCCCGATCACTTCAAATTCCCGGCTAATTCCCGTTTCCCCTGATTTTCCCGGATGGTAGACACCCTGATACAGTAGCTCCATGGGTTGAACGCTTGAGAAAATCAGGTCAGATGCAGACAAGAGACTGGTCAGGTCCAAAACCAACAAGCTTGGAACAGGGGTTGGTGACGATGAGCTAAGTCATCATCAGCGCCTGCATCCTCAGTTTGGGAAAGTACCACAAAAAAAAGGTCTACTTGAGGACCTATAAGCAGCAGCCTACCCAAGCGTAGGTCATGACAGGCTTAGTAAGCCAGTGGCCGAAACAAACCAAAATACTTGAGAAAACAAAGGGAAATGGCAGCTCAGAAAAATTGTTGACAAACAACTACGAATAAGGACCTTGAACATTGGAACACCGATTGGAAGAGTGGAGGAGATTGTGGACATGATGAACAAGAGAAGATTGCATGTCCTGGGCCTGAGCAAGACCAAGTGAAGAGTGAGTGGCATGAGGGAAGAAAGGAATGGCTTCATTCTACATTGGCTGGGAAATGATGAAGAATAATAAATGGAGTAGGCTTCGTAGTGAGAGAAGAGCGGCGGGCGGAGGTGGTAGGGATGAATAATCAATCGGATAATGAAGATGACATTAACTGACAAAGGAAACAAGGTGGAGGTGACATTAGTATATGCCCCACAAGTGGGATCACCAGCAGAAGAAAAAGACAAGTTTAAGGTAAAGCCGGAAAGGCATATCAGAAAAAAATAGCAAGTAGTAATGGGGTATCTTAATACTAAAGTAGGAAAAGAAAAAGGAGGGTTCGAGGAGGTCATATGGAAAGAAGGATGGGGAGAGAAAGACAAGGATGGTAAAAGGCTGTTGGATTTATGTGCAAGAAATCAAATGAAAGTGGCAAACAGCTGTTATAAGAAGGAAAGATAAAGCCATAAGATCAGTGAATACAGTTGGAATGGGTAGCAGAAGTCAGTGATAGACCAGTTTCTCATGGGCGAAAAAATAAAAAATCAGACCATAAACATCAAGGTAATACCAAGTGTGTCCTTAGATAGTGCGTGACCACAGGGATGGGAATATAGGAGAAAGGTAGTAAACCAAGAAATATGAATAAGGGTGTGGAGGCTAAAAAAAAGAAGACTAAAGAGATGTACCTAAGAAAGAAAAGAAGCCTAATACCAAAGCATGAGATGCAAAGTGTAGAGGTTGGATGAGAGCTGCAGAGGAGGTATGTAGGAGAACAAGTAATAATGAGGAAGTAAAAGGAGACTCAATGGTGGAAAGACAGGAAGAAGGAAGCAGTGAAGGAGAATAATATAGTATTCAGAAGGAATTTTAAGAATACGAATGAAAAAACAAAGGAAGAATATAGGGAGAAGAAGAAAAGAGTGAAGCGAGTTGTATGGGAAGCCAGGAAGTATTGGATGAAATAATGGACAGAAATGCTGGAATGGGATGTGGAAGGAAGTAAGAAGGCGTTATGTAGCCAAGTAAGAAACAGGAGGAGAGAGAAAAGACAAGAAGCTAGAATGATGGATGAGATATTTTGAAAATATGTTCAACCCAGAAGAGGAGGAAAGAGGTGAAAGGCGTATTAAAGAGGATGAAACAAGGAAAAATACCAGGCGTGGAAGAACTGATGATGGAAATGATAATAGCTGCAGGTGAAGTAGGTATACAATGGTTATACAGGATGCTGAGAGTGATTTGGAAGGAGAACAAAGTTCCAGGAGACTGGAAAATGGGAGTTATAATACCTATTTTCAAGAAAGGCAAGAGGAAGAGGTGTACAAATTATAGGTGGATAACGCTGATGTTCCAGTGTACAAAAATATATGAGAAGATACTGGAAAATAAAATAAGAAATAAAATGAAAGGAAGGTGGAGAGAGGAGTAGCATGGATTTAGGGGACAAAAGTCTATAATATATTTAATCTTTGCCATACGACATCCAATGGAAAGAAGGTATGAATATGGGAAAGACTTGATAATGGTATTTATGGATCTCGAGAAGAAATAAGTGGAAAGAGGAGTTATGAGAGTTAAAAGCATGTATGAGGATAACACGAGTTGTGTTAAGATGGAAAGCGGGAGGACAGAGCAGTTTCAAATAAAAAATTAAGTGAAGTAAGGGAGTGCCCTTTCACAATTACTATTTGTAGTAGTAATGGAAATGCTCATAAACAAAGTGGCATGAAAACTCGGGGAAGAAAGAATAAATGCCATGATATTTGCTGAAGACTAGATGGTATGGGGAGAGAAGGAAGAGGAAGTACAGAAACAACTACAAAAATGGAATGAATAAGTAAAACAGTGTGGGGTGAAATTTAGCATGGCAAAGTGTGAAGTAATATAATTACAAGGATAAGGTCTAGTAAAACTATAAAGTTGGATGGAGTAAAGCTGAGAAAAGTACAGAATGTAAAATACCTTGGAAGTGTGATTGAGGCAAAAGGTGGAGGTAAAGAGGATTTAATGAGAAGAGGACAGCAAGGAAAGTTGTTTTATAGGTAAAAGACCTGCTATGGAGAAGAGAAGTGCCCTTGAAATGTAAGGAAGTGTTGTATAGGGCATACCTTGTACCAATTGTCACACATGCAGCAAAGGCATGGGCATTTAATGTAAGAAGCATGTTAGCTGTCACGAGGAAAACAAGATTAAGAATGAAATTATCCGGAAAGAGTGGGGGTACAAGGAGTACATTAGATAGTAGAGGAAGCAAGACTGAAATAGTGTGGGCATGTAATGAGGATGCCAAATAAATTGTTGCCAATGATGTTTGTAGGAAAAAGACTGCAAGGGAGGCTATGAAAGAGATGGAAGGCGTGGATAACAGAAAGTGTTCAAATGAGAGGAGAAGAATGGGAGAGATTAAAGGAGGATGGAAAGAGGAAGATGGAGGTATTTTACTAAACTGACCTGGCCAGAGGCTGGAAACAGTTGATGATGAGTACTGCATTTTATGTGAAGCCAATCCCAATCTCAATTATTTAACCCCTAGTACCTTGAAGAGAACCAAAAACCTTAAGTTCTTCAATAAAACAACATGGCAAGTACATACCCTTTGCAAGCATGACCCACTCCAAGTACCGGATCTTGAGGGGCAAAGACACTGCGGGGCCCTGCAGCATGCCTTCCTTGAAGACACTCTCTACCTTGGCATTCTCCTTGGTCTGATAATATAAGATCAGTTTCTTCCACAGGACCAGTGTTGAGCTCTCCTCGCTACTAAGGCTCATGATCGCGTCATGAAATACGCGAATTACCGCCGCTTCATCGTCATACTGCTGGTGAAATTTCATTCGGAGCTGCCACATGTCCACACTCTTTGGAAGTCGCTCTGTCACTGAACGTAGCACGGCATCCAGCTTCTTACGCTTGCCTGCATTGTACAGAATCTCCATCTGTGAACAAAGTAACTATAGATAGGTTGAAACTTTTTTTTAGGTTTATGATTGCTTTTGAAGAAAGCATTATTTTCTTATGAAGAGCCAACTGGATATTTGATTAATAAGAACTGAGGTATCATCCATTTCTTATAAAGTTGTTAACGTGAGACTTCTCCCTTTGCCCGAAATTTTTCTCTTTCTGGTTAATTTACTAATAACCTCACACCCTCCACTTGCCAGACTATAAAATAAACTGTTTAGTGTCAACTTGAGCACACAGACTAGGAGTGTTGTGGGCAGAAAGTAAGAGTCATAGGCCTCCCCCTTAACACTCCAAACACCAGTTTTGTCACAATTGTACAGAGGATAAGGCTGTATTACAAATATATTAATGTTCATTAGTCTCTCCAATACCTAACTGGCCGTTTTCACTCTAGAGGCCAGTTAATTGATCTTAAAGCTGATCACCTACTCAATTTTTAGCCAACAGATAAGATGGCTAGTGAGATCCGTGGTGAACATCAGTCAAACCCTAACGTGTTGTTATAAAGTGAATTCATATTGAGTTAAGTGTTAAATTAATGGTCTCAGGTCTGGTAGTAATGAGATTTGTCCTAAAATTATGTTGGGCTAAGCCACTAGTGAGCATCATTATGATAATAAAAAATGTCAGATTCTAAATATGGAAAATGAACAAACCATTTGTACTGATATTTATGGTTTTAATTAATGATGGAACCCTTAAATCCTTAAGGATATTCAATAATCAAGGATTCCAGAATGAAATCCTTAAAACAACTTTTTTTCCTTCAATTTTTCAAGATTTTTTTTTTTTAGCTTTAATAACAATTATTGATGGTTCAAAAATAATTAGAATTATAGGAGAACTTAACAATCAGCCTCCAGGCAAGATATTAAACACTTAACTGAATGTATTGTATATTAGTCTATTTTATTTTTATTACCTCTAATGTTCATAGCTTTTTCCACTATTCAGATTTGATCTTAACTATCTGATGGTTTATTGGAATTAAATTGATTTGATTATCTGTAATTTAAGTTATTTGAAACAAACACATGGTCAAGTAACATAAGTTTTATTAATTATCAAAGTGATTTGTGAACAAATTGTTTCATCCTTAGTCAATCAATATGTTTTGTTTGCCTATTGAAGCAAAGGTACTGGGTTTGATGATTTCCAGCAAGGCTATAAAGTCATTGGTAAATTTACAGTCTGAGTTTTGAGTTTTTTTGTATTTCTTACTAATAAATTAGTTTATATTATGTATGAAATACACCAGCACCACCTACCTTTCATAGGGTAATAGAGAAACATTCAGAGAATTTAATCTCCACCAGAGAAGTTTTCATCCATACTAGTCAAGTTGGCATCACTGAAGACAACATCCTGTTCAGTCTACTACTACTTCCTGAGGAAGATGTTATAATAACATCGAAATATTGATGTGTGTGTAAATATGTGTTAGTGTTTTTACTTTTATTTGTGCTCTACCATTTTCCTAATATTCTATCATTTTATTTAATAAGTTAGTTTGTAATATATATTTGGAAGAAGGTAAAAACCATATTGTGTTTTTCCCTTTTATATGTTTTCAATCAACCTTTTCTATACCTTTGTCTAAATATATATTGTAAACCAACTCAAAAAGCGAAAAGAGGCTTTCATTTAAGAGATATAATAAATTAGTTCGTAAGTTGTGTGTTGACAAAACAAATGGGTTTTAGAAAGTGGATTTACTCATAATAATAGTATACTATAAATATAAAACCTTAGTGATCGGAAATAAAGAAGGCAGTCCCGATTTTGAATAATTTGTAAATTTGAGGTCTGATGAACAATATAAACATTTATTTAGAAATATGTTTAGTGATAGTAAATTTATGCAATTTGTGTTGCGTACATAAATTGGAATGACCTAAGCCATCAACCCTGATTTCCTGAATAACTATATGAATTAAAATTGTTTGAATTTATTGCCATAAGCATTTCAATAGTAATAGAGTTGCACATTTATCCCATGGAGACATCATACATAACATCATGATTTTTTTAAAGGGTGTTTTGGTCAATCCAGGCTTCTGTAAAACAAAGTTCAACTGTAATACAAAAATTATACACGTGAATGATGCCTGCAACAGAATGTAGAAAATTTCAGTTTGAGGACTAAGGGTAACTAATCTAATTCCTAGTTTTAAAATATTACTTTTACTTTTCTTTTCAATAAATTATGTTTTTATTGTATGTGTATTCCCATTGTATATGTATGAGTACCAATTAATAAATTAAAATCTTGTGTTTTTTTTTAAGATTAGGAAATTATATCCTTGTTAGAAAAGGTTTCGTGATATAAATTATGGCAGTTTCTATTTAATTACACATTAATACAGATTATCTTTCAATTAGTTTGATTCGATTTAATGGAATGTGTTTAAATTGATTCTAATTAAAACATACAACATAAAACATACAAAATTAATTATATGATTCATAGTTCATCAATAGTTCAGTTAAAACTGATTGGTGTAAAGTACCCTGCACCCCTGCTCATGTTAAATATACCAGTGCACCCGAATGAAGGTTAGAGTGCTATACATTGAATAAAAACAGTAAGAATTAAATACATCAAAGTTCATATCTTAGTCAAGATATCAGTAAATCACAAGAAAATGTAACCAATCCACTCACCCATGTTCGGTAGTACTTTTCTTGCATCTTGCCAGCGCTATGCGCCCCTTGGAATGCTTCTCTCAGCAGCTTCCTTTTAAACACTGGCAGTGATGATGTGTCATGGTTCAAGTCTATCACCTGGTCTAAGTAGAGTGACCACATTTTCTCCGTGTTAATCTGCTTCACTCCCGCCTGGTACACAGCTGTACACAACCTAAAAGACAGAAGTGGGAGGAATATTTTATTTTTCTTAGGGTCACTAAAATAAAGTTTAGCCTTACAAAAGGAAGTTGAGTTGTGCATTTCACACTCCTTCCTGACGAGTTCCAATAGAATTAAACCTAGGTTAAGGTATTGGATGGTAATGATCAATTTTTTTCATGCAGCCATTACTTTTGGTCCAATGACAGAAATATAAAGTGTGAACTGTGTTATTTTTATTTTAAAAGCCATATTGTCTTTGTTCCTTTTATATGTTTCTATGCACCTTTCCTGTACCATCTTCCAAATATAATACAAAAGGCTGTACTGAATATTTGGATTAGAGCACTAGGCTAAATTAAGATTTAAATTAAGAGGGGTGATCAGCACACTTACCCAACTAAATTGTTTATGTAAAAAATAATTAAAAACACACACAAAACATTTATTTAAGGACAAGCTTTCACTGCCACAGACAGCTTTGCTTTCCATATCAGTCTTTCTTAACCTGAGTGAATTGTTTGTGGCAGTGAAAGATTGTTCTTAACAAATGTGTTTTTAAGTGTTTTATCTAAACAAATTCTAATCCAGTATCACACAGCTAAGTTTGCTAGATATCCCTTTTAGCTTAGACAACAAAAGGTTGTGGTGAGATTCCAAGCTATCGTATAGATCAACTAATATCAGCTAGTGACAACGTCAATGAGACAAATGTTCACCTGTATTCCCAAGTTGTCTATAAATATGAACTTTGTAATTGTAAATCATGTTATATCAAAGTTATGTTTACTTCTAAACCAGGCTGTGGAGTAGGAAGCCGGTTTGGGTGGAGCCGAAGTCGGTAAAAGCGTAATGACTCTGACTTCAAAATAAAAACTTATAATATCATAGCAATAAATGGTAAATATATCATTTTAATCTAATAATTATTTTATTCTTTATGACCAATTTGTAATTTGGATTGAGAAATTTATTCACACAATGCCAAATAAGCTTCTCATGAAGTAATATGTATTGGAGAAATTTATTGCAGTTAATGTATTACTAATTAATACAGATTAGTGATTTATGCTGGAGTCAGAGAATGACAGTATATTAATAGATGAGTCAGAGTTAAAGGCTCTGTGTACCGAATCCACAGCCCTGCTTCTGAATTCATCATAAGCATAATAGATTTGCAATGTCAGTTAAATTAATACAAGCTTGATTATCGCAGTTTGGTTTGAATTAGGGTCTGCAAGCATCCATTTTTTTCCTTTGAGTTGATCTCAAGCAAACTTTTTATGAAGCTCCAGTGTGGAGTCGAGTCAAGTTTGGGTTTTATATATACATAGTTTAAAAACTTAACTGGTGACCTGGTGGTCTAGGGGTAGGGTGTCGGACTTCTGTATTGGGGGTCCGGGTTCGATCCTTGGTCTCTGTACAGATTTATATGATTGCCAAACCTTTCCTTTACCTTTGACAAGATGTGTATTAATCACAACTTGTGAATGTGTTAAATATCAGGCCTCCACCGTGGATTGGATCTCACGTTAAACTTTAGGCCTCCATTTCATCTCACAATCACCCTACCATTGCATTAGAGTAAGTGCATATAACCTGAATGGGTAGTAAGACGCGGTGCTAATAATAATGATAGTAATAATTCAAGATCAATTTCAAAATGATTAAAATTTTATATCATTCATCGTAGTTAAACAACCCTTAAACTAATTTATTTTATATAAATAAAGATACATTAATATTGATAATGCAAAAATAGTCCACCAGTTTTCAGTTTTGAACCTAATCATTAGAGACATTTTCAATAAAATCCAATTGTTACAAAACTCAGTAATTAGTTTACTATTACTAAAAAAAAATTTTTTTTAGAAAAACAAATATATATATATATATAATGCGAAAAGCTTAACAATTATCCAATTTGAACCAAATTACTAAAGCCATCTTTTAAAATATCGATATTAAAAAAAAAGTCATCAGTATAATATTAGTGGAATTTCTCCCCCAAAACAAGTATACAATTTTATATGTTATCCTCATTAGTAATAAGGTGGACTGGATAGGACTAACTCAAGATAAGAATAGGTGGTGTACTTTAGTAAGTGCGACAATGAACACTCAAGTTCCTAATACCATAGACTAAGTAATTATATTTGGAAGAAGGTATAGGAAAGGTGGATGGAAACATTTAAAAGGGGACAAACAGAATATGGCTTTTACAATGAAAGGATGAACACAGTTCACACTTTACATTGCTGCCATTGGACAAAAGGTAATGGTTGCCTCTTAAAGAAAATAAATTGTCACCACCCAATCTACCGACCTAGTTGTGTTTCATGTTTCACACTTCTCCCTGAGTTCCGATAGAATGAAACCTAGGTCAGGGGATTGGGCGATGCCGATCGATTTAATTTAAGAGGCAAAATCTTTGTACAATGGCAGCAATGTAAAGAGTGAACTGTGTTCTTCTTTTATTGTGAAAATCCCATATTGTGTTTGTCACCTTTTATATGTTTCAATACACCTTTCCTATACTTTCTGCCATATATAATACAATTACCTCATAAAGTGAAAAATATTTCCTTATAAAGATATATTATATATTCACATAGACTAAGTGAGTATTAGAAAAGTAATAAACATTACTTACTCATATTTAAAAAACAATTATATTATCAGGATTAAAATAGTTTTTTTTATTTTGCTTTTCAATAGCAAACAGGTTAGTAACCCAAACGGATAGTCAGACTCGGTGATAAAAAGAATAGGCTACCAAAATGAAGAGTTTATTGATAAAGTATTTTGTATGAAATATGAGTAGTATTTTGTCCTCGTTCACAGATAGCACAGCTTTAAATAATGATTGTGAAATATTTTCAATTCTTTTAAGATTCTTTTGTGCTTTTAGTTTTTAATCCTGTCCATAACAGATCTGTGTCAATATCACTTGACCTCAACAAAACAGAACCTTCAATTTGTAGATGCATGAAAGGTTAGGCGCCACTCTCGCAATAGACTGGACTTCCAATGACGGGCCGATCGGGATTTGAATTCCAGTCTTTACTTCTTTCATATTTTTATAAATGCCTTGTGTACTTTAATCTATTCATTACTTACTGTTGATACAGTTGATAGCTTATATGTTCGAGTGACCCAAAATGTTACAAAGACATATTCCCTGACCTAAATTCAAATCTTGGAAATTATGCATAGGTCTATATCTCCGCCCACCCCACTACCACCCCCATGTCCGGGTCATACACACTTGTAATTAATACTCAAATAGTGTGTAAAGATGGTAAAGGCAGAGTTTAGAGAAAATGTAATTATATTTGTGTGGAGGAAGAGTGATAATCCGTTTAGGAAAAGACCCTCATTAAATCCTCACTGGATTTGAATGTGGATCTTGCCGTGAACAGCAAATTAGAAAGAGGAACTTGACTTTCAATCTGCGTACACAATTATGTGTATGATGAGCCCCACTGTATCATTTTTAAACTATTTAAATGATATGTATTTTCAGATGCCATTCTCGTGGAGCGATTGTATAAGGATAGAAAAATTATGAAAGAAAAGGGATATGAACCCTGGTCATTCAGTTGTACTTGCTAACTTCTGTACCTATTGAACTATCCAGGATCTCCTTGTCAGTTCCATAACCCAAATAAACCTCTAAGCGTTATGGTGTAGATAAATACATTAAATACCAACACAACTTGTGAATGTGTGGAATGCCAGGCCTCCAGCATGGTTCAGATCCCACGTTAAACTGTGGGTCCTCCATTTAATCTAACAATCACCCTACCATTCCCCACATTAGCTAAAGTGTATATAACCTGAATGGGTAGTAAGATGTGGTGATAATAATAATAATATAGGTATTTCATTAGTGTAATTTGTGATTCTGATTGTATTTGCATTATACTAATTTTACCAATTGATAGTTGTTATTTTCACTATGTGTCTAAAATAATATTTTAGTAATGAAAACATTAAAATATATGTATAATTATTGATCCAATAAAATGTTGTTTTAGAATAAATCAGCATTAGCCTACTATATCAAGCTTTAATGTAAAAATGTATGCATACTAATAAAATTGTATTTACTATTAAATAGTAAATAAAATTTTTATCAATTAATGTTTATTATTGATTTAATTATTAAATTTTGTAATTTAATATATATTAACAGTTCTGGCATGGTATAGTTTCGAGGAGACTTTAGGCTATCACTTGATTATATATTTATTCTTAGCACTGCGTTTTAATATAATCATTTTTATTAATGTGTATAACTACTGGTCTGATCCATACCCATTTAAATGCAATAATAAGGTATAGGAAATACCAGGTAAAATTTAGAGACATTGTAACCACACTTGCCTGGAGGTAGAGTGGGAAACATTTTAAAAAAAACACTCTTTGTAGACACACACAGGCAGGATTTGATGCCTGACCTTCCCATCACTGGCAAACCAGACCATACCCCAATTTTATCATGAATGAGTGTATCTGAGAACTAGTAAACTTCCAATTTGTGTATGCTATGGCCAGGATGAATTTCAATGAAAGACCAAACCAGTTGACAGATGCATTGCGTTCTATTTGTGACAATCTTAGGTACTCTCCCCTAATAACCCTTGTCAAGGCTATGTACAAGTTTAGGCTCCCCCCCCCCCTCTCCATCAATATAGAGGGGAGTGCTACCCGTGATAAAGGTTTCACAGGATTATGGATTTGTTTTGTTTGCTTTCTAGCTCAGTCTCCCTCTATGGGTGGGTTAAGGGAAGGAGGGTGGGCTCTAATAGTTTTGGCAACACTGTGGGCTGAATGAGCCGCCGAAGACAAAGTATAATTCAGTTGGTTTCTTCTGATCCTACAAGTTAGAGGCTGGCGCTGATGGGACTCTTTACTTCCAATGACCATTGACCAGGCCCTTAAATGAGTGTGAGAAATAAAAATTAGCGACTTTTTAGTGACTTTTTTTTTACCACAAAATTCCTTCGGTAAATGGTCAAACATTATATACAATACATATTTAGGTATAACGCACTCACACGCAACATTTAACTTAAACTAAATGGTGAACGTTAACCTTGTCCTTGCTATCACGATAAAAACACTCTGGCAACTTGCGGCCAGCACATGGCATTATGGCTAGTAGGTGGTGCAACTTTCAACACATTTTTGTTGTTACATCCAATACACGGGAAATTCAAACAAAAATATTTTCAAGACTTTATTACCAAAAAATTGAAAATTTGTAATTTTTCAGGGACTTTCGTGACTTATAAAGCAATCATGCTACAACTGATGAATTTGTTATTTTTTTAAATAGTGATTAGTTGATTACCTAACATAGTACTAATAGTACACTATTGAGTACAATAAACATAGCGACTGCAAACACAAACATGTTACATGGAAAGTGACTGAAGAAACAAAATGTTTAATACATTCTGTACTAAGGTACCTACTGTGTGTACCAACCCAATTTTTGAAAATTCTTTCATTTTTACGTGAAACAATAAAATAAATAGCCATTCAAATATTCAACAAATTTATTTAATAATTTCTTTAAAAAGTGTGTAAGATTTTGTTGTTTTTAATGGAAGAATATTTTGGAAACTTATTTTTTTTAGTGAAACCTTTACCTTTCTGAGGCATGGGGTTAAATAAAGACCCAAGATAGAGGCTATCTGAATCAGCGGTATAACAACTGGCATTACAGGTGAGGAGCAGTGTACTAAATATTCTTTCAAGATCTACCTTAGATTGAAAACATGTATGGTCAACAGAGATCAGGCAGGAGTTCTTAAACTGGGATCCATGGATGGGCTTTGGGGGTTTGTGAATATAGTGCAACAAATAACAAAGTGTAAGCCAAAGCTTGGATTCAATTACAAAGTTTCCTGTTTCTTCAACAAGCAAGGCTTCCAGCACTTGTTGATGTCAAAACCAAAACTCAAAACAGAATGGATGTCAAAGATGACATGATCGCTGCTCTGTCAAAGACTATTCCTCAATATTAGCTTATTATACAAGCAAAATAACAACACCCTTCTCATGACTTTTACTTCTGAAAAGAATTAAAGTTCCCTTTTTAGCTGCACAATTCGGATGTTTTCACTATTTTTTAGGAAGTTACCATTAATCTTTTGGATAAAAATATAAAGCGAGAAACATTGTTCATTGTAAAGATTGTTTTTATATTATGTATATGTGAATGTGAATTTAAAATGCAATAAAGTAAATAATATTCAAATTTACCTTTGGGTGTATCTAGGTGCATTTTTATGGGGAGCAGAAGTGATGGGGGCCATGGCCTTTGTCGGATTCTTAAAGGGGTCTGTGACCCAAAAGAAAGATTAAGAAACACCAGGCATACTACCCAAACGTGTAGTTAGAAAAGAACCACCGATCTACATGATGGGTTAGCATGTTGTCCTTCCTTACCGTATCTGTTCCCGTGATATCTTCTTTTTCTTCTTGCGATCCTGCTTCTTGTTGTGAACTGTGGCACTGGTAGGAGCACTGTCTGAATAACTGAGACCTTCCAGTTCCCGTCGGGCCATTATGTCCCAAGTCAGCTCATCTGTTGGATATGTCGACAACAGGTCACTAAAACACACACCCATAGCAAATTTAACATATTCAGTCGTATCCCTAAAAGAAAGAGGTGGCACAATGAAAACAACCTATTAGAGAGCTACTCTATTGGTGAACATAATAGAAAAATACATCTTTCAGAGTATACATACATTTTGTACACCACATTTCACTGCTCAACCGGGATGTGAATATTTAATTATGCTTTAGGGTGAAGATTGGAGAGGAATGTACTCCAATTTGAGTAGTGAGAGGGTGGAGAGTCATTTAGGAATTAGCACTTTCAGTTAGGACTGGCATGGTTAATATTTTTCCTGTCAGGCTAATGCTGATTATTTGTTGGCGATTAGTCTGATCACCACTGTTAATCAATTGGTTTATTTAAGTTTAAATACTACACAAATAATATGTATTCATAATACTACACAATCAACTGTTCATGTGGGCTATTTTTATTTTAAGAATCAAATAGCCAAAGCTATTATATTTGTTCTTAGTGAGGATTTACTCCATATAGATAGCATATTATAAAAATTGCAAATGGCACCTGGACACAGAAATCAAACCTGGGACCTTTGGCTTAGTACACCAATGTGATCACAATTATAATAATGTTGCAAGTGGTAGAAATAAGCACAGTACAGTATTTGTAAAAAAAGATCTCCCTGACTTTTTTCCGTTTCTCAAGTTCCCTGACCAATTTCTCACAAAATTTTAATTATAATTTTATGGTATTATACATGTGAAAATATTAATTAATTACATTTATTTCAACCTCCTCCTGCCCTACAGCTGACCTTGCCTCAACTCTCATGGAAGAATAAGAAAGCAGACGTCTTGCCAATCAGTCCAGGGAAAGTGATGGAAAAATAATAAAATATATCTAACCCTATCAAAAAGGAAAGGCTGACATTTATTTGTAAATGTCTTGCAAAAAGCTAGTTTACACTTCATGAATGGATCACAGGCTGCTCTTTTCAGTATCTCTACAGGTTTTGTTTTAGGAAGCTTTGCTTCTATGAGGAACTTAACAACATGGTCCAAAATTTGTAATACCCTTAGAAAGCACTTTGCATTCTCTAACAACCGCACACCACAGAATTTCAAAGGAAAGCATATGCACCCTGTCAACTGGGTAAACAATGCTCGATAAGCTGGAGAGTCAGTGAACAGGTAGTATAGTCCCAAAATCTGAATGTAATGTCCATTTGTCCTCTTTGAATAAATTTATTCAATGCTTCATCAAAATAAGTTACAGCATATAGCCCAAACTGGTAGTAAGACGCGATGCTAAATAATAAAAAAATCAAACATGTTGTTACATGATTTTAGGCGGTCCAGTAAATTGTTCGGAAAGAATGGAGGCAAGCCATGTACAATAAAACATGCAGCATTGTCTCCACCAAGAGTAAAGGCACTGGCATTCTGGCAATAGAACCCTTGGGAAGCATCAACTGAAAAATTGTACTTAAATTATTGCACGAATTGAAATACATTTTTTGTCAACAACTTGCAAAGCCCAAATGACTTCCGCCTTAATTATATAATTTTTTACAACAAAAGTGTTAGGGTTTCTTCAATGCACTATACTATTCTCACTTTTGCCAATGCCTTCATTCTGTGGCTTTATAATTTCTGATGAAACAAAAGTGTGACATGAATTTTCCTTTTCCTAACTTTCCCTGACTTTTTTAAGCTTCCCTGACTTATTTTTTCTCCTGACATTCCAGACCATAGGAACCTTGCCTTGAATCTTCTCTAGTTGTAGCTTCCCTTAAATCTTCCTCAGTTTTAATTGCCCTTGATTCTTCCCCAGTTTTAGCTTCCCTTGATCTTCTCCCAGTTTTGACATCCCTTGAATTTTCCCCAGTTCAACTTCCCTTGTATCTAACCTAGTTTTTGCTTCCCTTGAATCTTCCCTAGTTTTAACTTCCCTTGTATCTAACCTAGTTTTAACTTCCCTTGAATCTTCTCCAGTTTTAACTTCCCTTGAATCTTTCCCAGTTTAACTTCCCTTAAATATTCTCCAGTTCTAACTTTCCTTGAATATTCCCCAGTTTTGGCTTCCCTTGAATCTTCCCTAGTTTTAACATGTCTTGGATCTTTACCAGGTTTGGCTTATCTTGAATCGTCATCAGTTTTTGCTTCCTTGAATCTTCTCCAGTTTTAACTGTCCTTTGAACTGGCGGTCTAGGGGTAAGGTGTCAGACTTCTGTGCTGGCGGCCGGGGTTCAATCCTCGTTCGCGGCAAAGATTTATCTGATTACCAAACCCTTCCTTCACCTCTGACAAGACATCTTGTGAATGTGGGGAATGCCAGGCCTCCACCGTGGTTCGGATTCCACGTTAAACTGTAGGTCCTCCATTTCATCTCACAATCACCCTACCATTACACATTAGCGTAAGTGCGTATAACCCGAACGGGTAGTAAGACGCTGTGCAAATAATAATAATTTAACAGTCCTTGAATATTTCCCAGTTTGGGCTTCCTCTGAATCTTCCCCAGTTGTAACTTCCCTTTAATCTCTCTATCTTTGTTCAAATAGTTGTTTTCTAGTTGACCTTGTGGATGGCCTTACAAATATAATCCCTTCACTGACCTTTTTGTTCTCAACTAGTCATACTTCCTTTCTCATCTCTTTGATATTGTTGGAAGAGTACACTAGTACCCCTACCACCACCATAACAAAAAAAAAGGACAATACCGGTGTCTGACAAGGGTTTAACCATGCCGAGTTACCGGTACCTGCTACTTAGTCTTACTACCGTTCGGTTTATACGCTTAAGTACTAATTACGCTAATGGGTTAGGAATTGGGAAAGTTGAATAGAGGAAGTGAATCCATATTTTCGTGGAGGGAGAATGGAAAACCAGTTAGGAAAATACTTCGAATTCACCCAAGCAAGATTTGAACCTCAATCTCCCTGTCCTCGGCAGTCTGGCTAAACACAAAACTAGCGTGTTGATTAACTATGCCACCAAGGCGGGTACCAGTACCTGCTATGTGTGGCAGTTAACAAAAGAGATAACAATCAGTTTTAGCGCACCAAATGTCGATCCCATCAGCTTGGCCAATTTTCCATTATCTGCTGAACATCGGTTCACCCTACTCTCAATAGAGACAGTTGGGATTCAAACCTGGACATTCTTGTAGGCACACCAGACTAGAGAGGCTTGAGGTTCAGTCTAAGTGCCCATCAATACATTATTTTAGATGTGGAAATGTTACATAGCTATATTAAAATAACTATACTAAATCAAAACAGAACAAGTATAAACAACTTCAGTGGTCAAATGGTCTGAGCCAAGGCATCATTTTCACAATAGTAAGACTGTGCGAGCCTTCAAATCCTAATATTGTAAATAAGGTGATAGTGAAGGAAGCCAACCTGGAAGAATAATGTGGTTAGGCCTAGATAGAGTTGAACATACTTTTTTTTTTTCATTTCTTCTTACACATCTTCACTTCACTTCTTCTCACAGCTACACATTGTTTTTAAATTTTGGGAACTATTCCTTTTCCATATAAAGACACAAAACACAAAGAAAACTAAAATTTAAAAACAATTTGTAACTGTGGTGCAAATGAAAAATGTTCAAGTGAGAGGAGAAAAATATAAGTGATGAGAGGAGGAAGAGTGGTGGAAGAATAGATAAGAGTAAGATGGAGGCATTTTACTAAAGTGACACAGTGACAATCTTGAAAGCTTGAATAGTTAATGATGATGTCTTACTGCCTGTTTTGGACTATATGCTTTTACTTTTTTGGCTAATTTGTTAAGAATGAGGAAAGTAGAATTTAGAGGAAGGTTACCCACAAATGTGTGGAGAGAAAATGGAAAACTCTTTAGGGAAAAACATCCTTAATATACATGAGCGAAATTTGAATCTTGATTTTCCTGTCATTGTTAGTCCAGTAAAATATGTAATCTTGTGCAAATCCAAGATTTTAAATTAGGAGTTGAATTCAAATCTTGGATAATCAAATCAGTAACAAATATTATTCCTAAAAAAATAATGTTGAATTGATCCGAGTCAAATGGTATAGACCTATTTATTAAATTAAAACTGATGCTTAAAAAAATTTGATCAAATATTTGCTTTTAAAAGTAAGTTCAAATCAAATAATTTATTTTAGACTTTTGTTTTAAATCAAATTTCTGTGAAATATTCTACCAAGCTGAATTTTTCAATCCAATCCAATCCAATAGTAAAATATTTAAAAACATTTTAATAAACATATTTATAAACATTTTAGGTTAAAAAAAACAATAGCCCTAACCTTAAAACATGAAACATCAAATAAAGATCACACCACTTTTTTTTAATATATTCAGAAAGGCACTCCAGCTTTTTTTTAATACAAGATACTATGTCACAAATAACTGTCCTCCACATGATTACTTTATGAACTGGAACTTGAGTTAATTTCTCTCGCCACTCCACCATGCGACTGGTTTCCAATTTGACTATATTAATGTGATAAGCAACTATGAATTATGTGATATAATTTTGAACTAAATTGTATCTAGGATTTATTTAGGTTCAAAATTTTGAATTGAATCCAAATACTTCCAATACTAAGATTTTAAAATGAATTATCGCCTAATGTCTTGGAAATATGTAGTAAGATAGTGTAGAATTACGCAGCCATTCAAACGGCAGCCACTCCTTAGCCTCAGCACAACCTCCTTCCACTCCTGCTTGTTACTCATCCTTGCCTCATCCACACCTAACCTATTCAGGTCCTTCTTTACATCCATCATCTGGTCTGATAATAGTTTGGTATATCCTGGATTTGGTTTTATTTGATAACAATTTTGATTTGACCATCGAGTGAAGTGCATGTAAACATTTTGTACCTGTTAGTATTCTTGTTAATATTTCTTGTTCTAGATCATTGTGTTGATTGATGATACTATTGATTCTTTCAAACCCGAGATTATTTATTTGTATGTGTTGTATATTGTTTGTCTCTTGCAACTGTTATGAATTTAGTTTTGTTCTTGCACAATGTAAGCCCAACTTTTCCAGCTTCTTTGATTACTTCTGCTTCCATTTGCTCCAAATCTTGTTTGGTTTTACCAATCAGTACGATATCAACCACAAAAGCTATAATGTTAAGTGCTATTTTGAAGAGTGTTGATGATATTCTGTCCCCTTGTATAACTCCTGATTCAAGTTGGAACAACACTGATACTGTCTTTCCTAATCTCACTCTACAGTCTACACTATAAGTTATTCACACACAACTGAGATAACCTGATTAGTTTATTTGGAATTCCTTATTCCTACATTGTCTATCCCACTCTTCCTGTTGATTTATTACTCTTGAAGCCTGCTCATACTTCTATTATTTCCTCCACAATGCTTCAGTACAGTCTTCTGGGATTTCTTCATTTTCCCATATATGGGCTGTCAGCCTATAAATTTGTTGTTGTGTCCCCTCTCCTGCTTTCAGAATTTCTGCCTGAATATGGTCTATTCCAGGTGACTTGCCCTTTTTAAGTCATTTTTAGTCTCTTTGATTTCATTTAGTGTAGGTTTCTTTACCATTGGTTGAACATGCTGAAGAATTATTTGGTGGTTGGTGTTTTGATTATCAGTTAGGTTGTTCAGTAAGTTGCTAAGGTGCTGTTTCCAAATGGTGGGGTTATCTGTTTCAGTGGTGATGAGGTTCCCATTCTCAATTATCATTATTCTAGTTATTGTTGTGTATCTTTGATTGTTATCCTCTTCTGCTTTCTCTTCTCTTTTCTAATCCGCCTATTTGCTGCCCTGTTACTTCTAGCATAATCTTCTCTATTTTCAATGTTAGTATTTTGAAGTACTCTCTGTTTGGCTTTCTTTCTATCACCTATAACCTTTTCACTTTCTTCATTGGACCAACCCTTATGTCTTGAGTTGGTTTACTCTTCAACTCTCTTTTAGATGTTTCCAATAACACCACCTTCATATTCATCCATATTGTGTTTGTTGTTTCTTATTGGTCAACCTCTGTGCTTAGTTGTTGGAATCTGTTCTCTATTTTTATCATAAATTATTACAGTCTATTTTTGTCTTCCAGTAGACTTATGTCTATGTTGTTTGTTTTATTGTTAACTTCTGTGTTGTGTTTTTCTATGGTTCGTTTGAATTTCACAACTAGGTAATGGTCCAAATTCCATGTCTGCATTTCTCGTTGTTCTTACATCTGTGATACATATTTTGTGCCTATTATTTATTAGTACATGGTCTATCTAGTTATCTAGTCTCTTGTATTATTGTCTGGTGAGATCTGGGTAACTATATGAATGTTCTTGTGCGCAATCATAATGCTGTTTTTTTTTAAGATTATTCCCTGTTGCAAAACTTGTCAGCCTGATTCTGCTATCATTTGTTTCGTCACCTGAACTGTGCATGTCTATGTATGGTTTCCAGTGCGGTTCTTTTCCAATTTTCGAATTCGCATCTCCAAGTACAAGTTTTGTATCGTATTGGTGACAATTATCGTCAAGATTATCCAGTGTTTCATATAAGTCAGCTTTCTCATCTTCATCCTTGTCCTCAGTTGATACATGAAAACTGATAGCATAATTGTAGTTTGTTCTTACACTTTTTGTACTTAGTCTCTTTTTTTCTTGGTCACCCTTGCAATCTTTTCCCTTCATACTTTATCCCCATCATTCTCTTTGGTATTCTCTTCCTTAGGATTAGGTTAGTAAGATACAGTATTAAAAAAAAGTATAGATAAAAATTCAGAGAAAACTAAAATATAACATGCTTAGATAATAGTTTGAGTGAGGTAAAAGTTTCTATAAAGAACTCATATTTAATTTCCAAATAAGAGTGATTGAGAAACAGTGGTAGTAAATACTCACTTAACAATTTTCCTCTGTAGATTCTCGGTGAAATCAAATTCCTTACATGTGTTGAGGAAGCTGATGACAAAAGATACATCATGTATCCTCTTAACAGCTGCTTCGTAGATGACCTCTGCATGCTTCCCTTCCAGCACCTGGTCACACAAACATAGAAACAAATAATTACTACAATTATAGTGCATTCATTCCCTTTTATTTGTTCCTAGCCTTTTCTCTGCATCTTCTTCCATATATAACAATACAATTCAAACAAATAATTTCGAATGTATGTATACATAGTATAATTTACCTAATGTAAATTTCTACTAAGCCTGTGTTAATCCATAATTTTCAATTTCAAATCAAATTCAAATATTTGTTGACTTTAATCAAATTCGAATCAAATCTCATGGTTAGTGTTTTTTAATCAATTTCAAATCAAATCTTATGCATGCATTTTTTTTTAGTTAAATTCGAATTGAATCTTATGCTAAATTTATTTTATTGAATCCTAGTAGAATCTGATGCACAAAATAAATACAATCAAATATTTTATATTAAAATGTTTTCAGGTTTCAAAGAATCTAATAACTTAACTTGGTTGGTAGCATGTCTGTCTACCAAGCTAAGGATCCCGGGATCGATTCCCGGCATGGCCGAAAAATTTATCATTGGTGAAATGTGGGTTTACCCTTTCACAATGATGAATTAACGGCTGAAGACTGAATGTTGTGCCTGTCCTAGTTTTAAGATATATTATAACACATGAAGCTACGATTGGGCTAGCAAGCAAAGAGTGGAAAATATATTACTTGAATAAAAAAAAAGTTACCCTGGCCACAAACTGGAAACAGTAATGGATATAAAAAAAAGTTCCAATCAAATAATTTATTTTAGTCTTATTAAAATAATGTTTAAAATTAAATGGGAATTGAATATTTTACTATGTTAAACTTCTGAATCTTGTCCAATAATAAAATATTTCAGAAAATATTGATACTCATTTTAGACACATTTTGGGGTTATTAAAAACATTTAATCAAGAGCACTACTCTCAAAAGGTGAAACATCAAATAAATATCACACCATTTGTCATTAATAGTAAAAAGGTTGATTAATATTAACAAAATGTTGGGTCTACATTATGTAAAGAGAATGGAATGATAGCGCTACTTTGGAGTATGATTATGTCATTGCTTCTGTCACCCATTACACATCAGCTATATTTTAATACTAAAACAACCAAACAAGACATATTTTTTTAAAGATTAATAACATTAATTGGACATTGGTGTGAAGTTTAACCATCTATTTATTATTTAAAGTTTAAAAAAATTACTTGATTTTTAACAACTTAGTTTGCAATCCATATAGCTTTGTGTATGTAGCGCATTGGCTTGTGTACTGAGTGACGTCACACTGTCGGCTACCTTCTATTCTCTTTACAATGGGCCTAGCTATTAAAAAATAAAATGTATTTTCTGTCATAAACAATTGTCACCCATGTGATTCCCTTGAGAGCTGGAACTCAAGTTAGTAATTCCCCTATTCAGTCTATAACACAACTGGTTTCTGGGCTGATTGTGTTAGTATTTAAGAAAGTATGATTATAGATTCAAATTTTCCCAATACTAAGATTAGGGGTCTGTAAGCTTGTTTTTTTTAATTAGAGTCAGATTCGAGTTGAGTGTTTTAAAAAGCGCCCAATTTTGAGTTGAGTTTGAATATATCCATAGTTCTTAAATGTTAAAAGAGTATATATTTGATTATTTTAAAAGTAAAATAGTATATTTAAATGTCACCAGTCAAAACAAATATAAAATGTAAATACCCCATCTTTAAATGTGAGATTTAAAAAAGAAATGAAAACAACACAAGTTCTTTAAATATTAAGGACAATAATTTTTATAAATAGTGAATAGGCCCTACCTTTTTACCAATGTGACCTGGTCACAGGTTGTAAACAGTTGATAATGAAATACTTTTAAATTTTTTTAAAAAGAAGTCTAAAAAAGAATGATTAAAAAAAACACTACTCAAATAACAAATAATTGATATAATTTCAACCCTTATGTCTTTAAAAACATTAATTTTATGTTAAAATTTTAAAAAAAAAATCATATAATTGACAATTCAATGAGCTAATATTTCCCTAAAATAGGGCCCAAGATTTTAATTAGCCTTAAAGAAAACGTTAAAAATCACAAGCCGTTAGATATATGAAATGTTTCATACTTTGTTTATTAGTCTTTAATGTAATAATTATGCATGATCACTTCTTCTGTTCCAATTATATTCCACTATGCACAGTTACACATGAGCCATATGATATGAGCTTTCACTAGAAATTATTTTATTATTAAATTTATTTCTATTCAATTTTTAATAATTGTAAAAGTTGATGTTAATTAAGATGTTTAAATTAATATTTCTAGTAGACCATATGATATAGTAAATTCTTTTTGAAATTAAATGTGATAAGTTTGGTAAAACATTTATTGCAATGTTGATCAGCGTTGATTTCATAGTAATAAAATATATATATTGTTCAATTCAACAATGATTGTAGACAGGTTAGCTAGCCAACATAATTCTATAACTAAATAGTAATAATAATAATAATTATTATCATCATCATCACCGTGTCTTACTACCCGTTCGGGTTATACGCACTTACGCTAATGTGTAATGGTAGGGTGATTG
>CABFOV010002445.1:0-85293 GCA_902141375.1 Timema poppense
AGTAGTTTCGGAGCCTATTCATTTCAAACAAACAAACAAACAAAAAATCAAATCTTTCCTCTTTATAATATTAGTATGACAACTTAAATACAACTAACTATGTAAAGATTTAACTCAAGTTGTTATTTTGTGTAAGCCTTTTTAATAAATAACAATACATTATCTATGTTACATTTTTATAAGTGTTATATTTTCACAATACAAATAAAGAGTTGTCACTGTTTGCTTCCAAATACTGTTTCCAATTAATTTGTTTCTTGTTTCCGTGTTCAAGAGATTAGAGAAGTTGACTAGTGGTGCGCATGCATCAAAATAATAATGTATTGTTTAATTGTTAAGCCTTGCGCCCAACAACCACAATTCGGGTATAACAATTCGGGTATATACTATTACGTATTAAATTCATTTATAAATACTGTTCTAAAACAGAGTTATTAGATATTACAATTTCATTAGGGTTATTAAAAATAAACACACGGGTAAATGATTATATCCCAATTTATATATTTTTTAAACCAGTTGGGCCGTCCAGGAATCTAATTCTGGGCTCCAAGCCAATCATATATAAAACAATATAGCTGAGCCAGCTATAACGTCAATAAGTGAGATGTGTATTGATAATGCTTAACAGTGATTCTTAATACGTTTTATAAAATGGAAATAAAAATATGTTTTGTGTTAATTGATTTATAATTTTTTATAACAATTTATAATATGTAAAACTGTTTTATTTTCCTAAGGATATCCTATTTCTTAGAAAAAAACACATATTATTAGCAAAAAATATATACTAACTATTTATACGTTTAAAGAATAAAGTCAAAATTAATATTATATCAAATATATATCTCACATGACCAAACGTGTATATATCTTTCGGGCGCTCAAAGCTATCACCAGATATAGCTTTTTATGTGTAAATTTTCCATAAATCTGTGTCTGTACAAGCTACTTTCAACAAATTAAATGAAAGTATAGAAAATTAATAGAGATCCAGCTATTCAAGGATTAATGTTACTTTATATCCGGCCATAAATAATCCTGGATTATAAAACATTTTACTACAGTGAATTTGTAATAATATTGAGCACAGCAAGGTTAAAATAGCGCTGAGACAACATTAGACAATAATCTTCTTGAATTTACTTTTTCTCCGTCAAATCAAAGCAAATCTACAGAAGATTTTCCATGTTACTGTATGTAACTTTTACTTTGAGGCTTTTCAAACTATAACAGAAAAACCAAAGTCTTTAGTTCTTAATTGCAAAAAATTTTAATACGTCAAAATTGATAATTTGGCACTTGAAGCCTATTTGTATCTATTTTTATGAGGGTGGAAAGGGGAATTGAAAGGCAGGAAATTAATTATACATATATCATGTTATCAATTATATAGGTGTCAATTTTTAAAGGGTAAAACATTTCTTTACGAGAACATAAAAGAGTTTTGTGTATGGAATATTGGAAGAAAAAAATATTAATACTGTAGAAGGTGGAGCAGTCTATTTAGATGTACTAGTGCTTATTTCACCACATTTTACTATTTTTACAGGTTATTTATATGCTATTGTTGTAGTGATTAGGAGGTGGTATTTAGTGTATTAATACCCATATTTGTGTGAATAAAAACATTAATATACATGGCCGGGACTCGATCCCTAACATACTAGTCACTGAGAAACCAGACTAGATTAATCTGATTTTTAATTTACGTGCCCACCGATGCAGTTATAGTTAATTACTCATTTCCAAGTTTTTATTCTAGCTACGGTAGCACTCAGGCCCCAGGCGCTAGGAAAGAAATTTCCATATAGAGTGCCTTTGGGGATGTAACATGAATAACATGAGCACTTATAGAGCTTCCAAGTAAATAATACCATTAAAAAGGGGTTGAATGAAATGTGTGTTAAGGTCTGGACTTTTATAGTTTTATTACAACAAAACATTTCACAAGCCAAAATAAATACAATATTTCTCAATGAGATACGTTCGTCTTGATTTTATAAATATAGTAATCACAAAAGTACTTATTTATCGTAGTCATGCAGAAATATCAGAATTTTGACCATTCCTTAAATAAGTTTCGTTTCAAGTGCAACTATGTCTATGAAAGATATTCAAAAACTCTTTAATTTAGCATGTGTAAAAATTTATATAATCTTTCAAAGTAATATTTTATTTATTTTGTCCAAAAAGTGTTTTGTCATTATTAACGTAAAAATATTGAGATAACCTTTAAATCTCAACCCTTGTCAGAAATAATACCTTTAAATCTTAACCCTTGTCAGAAAGAAATCCCATTCATTCTGTTCGATTTGTAAGGCAAGCTATAATGATATTTGTCTGTTTCTTCCTAGCTCCTATGTTCGACAGCCGATATTCGTCTGTTTCTTCTTAGCTCTATGTTTGACAGCCACTAGCCCCACACCTTACCACTCACATCGAGGTTTGGACTCTAAAACCGTCTCTACACTTGCTTTGACAAATATTCGACAAATATATGAATGTCCGTATCAAAGTGTTTGTGTGCAATTAATTATAAATGCTCTGTTCATACGTATTCTACATTCACTATCCGTGGACGGGCATTCTGGCATACCATGAGAAAGCCAAATGATTGTGTAAAATATCTTTAGTCCAAGAACAAAATGATTTAGGACGAGACTGTGGCAACTGCTTAGTACTTTTTAGTGTGCTATGCTGCACCCACTCCTAGTGTCATAGCATACTTTTTATTTTTTAAAAACATTAAAAAAGATGACATAAGTGAATTTTTATTCTTTAATTATGCAATGGTGCAGTCAAACTTCAAATTTTCCTGGATTCACGTCCACTCCTCATACCTGCATTTTTGTTTTTTTGGTTCCTTTACTTTGAATCCCGTAATTAATATTCAACCTAAAACATTATGAAAACTTGAACACCGCTTTATTTGACCATTCCATCACGAAACGGTCTACTAAACATGGCCATAAAGAAACAAATGCAAGATTTGCCAAGTAGAAAAAGAGTTCTATAATACAAACAACCACAACGATCGTTAATGACGTGTGGAGTCTTGAACCAACATGCTTTCTAACAATTATTCGTCTTCTTTGATGTGTGCTATTTTACCGATTCCAGTCGGAACTATGATCGTATTCGAAATGCATGCCAAATATTCGGATACGAAAACGAACATTGTATCCACACTTGCGTGTTGTATAGCGAACACAGAGTAACCGTGGACGAATAACACATGTTTTATTCTCTGAAACTTTTTTACCCAAAGTTGTTGGTGCATAATGCAAGTTATACGTTCACTTTAATTTACATATAAAATAAAAATGGTGTTCTCAGAATCGCATGTCTTTACATCCAGGTCTCTTGTGGCAAACTTAAATATGGCCTGATTATTTATCATTAAATTATATTTAAAACTCAAGTACACCCTATAATATATTCACGTACTCATGGGATACGCATACCTTTGGTTGAAAACCACCGATTTGAGGCATTTCTCCAGTATTTAACTGGATTTACATTGAGAAGGTTCAAATACCAGTTCGGTATACTGAGGATTTTTCCCTCAATGGCTTCTCATTCTCCCTTCATGAAAATGCTGGTAAATATTTTGTTTATTAAATATGAAAACAACCCAAATAATAAACGAGACATGAATATAAAAAAACAACAGAGATCAACTTAACCAATCTTAAGCTGTCATAAAATTAATCTTCTAATAGCTAAAGATTTTCTATCGAGAACAAATTATCTTATCATGTAGTTTTTATTACATAGTACATGACTTTGGTAAAACCTTATTTTTAAATTTTAGGATCCTCTTTTAAATAACCACGAAACTAAGTTTGTTCTATATTTACATTTTCTAAAAGAAACGAAAAGTTATTTTCAAAGATAATATTACACACCACGTTAGTGGACGGATAATCTTTGATGTTATTAAAATACTGTAAGTTATGATAGTAATAATATGTAGGTGGTATGGAGGGGAGATGGAAGGTGTAGCATGGCCATCATTATTTTTTAGCATCACGTTTTACTTTTCATTTGGGTTTTACGTTTATGTACTAATTACGCTAGTGGGTTAAGGGTGAGGAAGGTTTAATTTATATTAAGTGTATTGGAATTTGCTTGTAGAAAGAGTGAGGCACCATCAAGGGGGAAAACCCACCATCTTCCTTACATTTCTAGTCTATTTTTTTGCGAGAGTAGCGCCTTAGGCCATGCGGCAACCAAAGCCTTGCCCACTAAAGTGACACTTTTATAAGATATATAGCTAGTAATTTTCACAAATAAATCACCTAGAACCACCCTTGCATCCGTATAGTAGTAATACTCGTACATTTCATTTGTCTTAGTCAGATACAAACATTTTAAACATTGACCATTTGGGTCGATTGTTAAACTGTATTTAATCCACTTTCTTTATATATTTTTTTCTTGATTTTACACAGCTTGATTAACTAAGGAACCACACAAGACCCTCAAAATCCAAATATCACCATTACTATGGTTTCTAGGGATGGTCCCTTTGTGGACCAATGGCCATCTGGGACATGACCAACAGCCCGTATTCACTGGTCCACATGCTGGACCCTCTATAAAATTAATATTGAATAAAAATTATAAAATAAAGCTAATCAAGGAAAATGACAATGCATATCTCAATATTGGATTGTTTCTTTATTTTCATTGTGTTTATTAACCAACATATATTTATATTCAATACATATGATTGTTTGAGTTTATTGTTTTACGAAATATGAAAACACTCAATGTATATATCCATTTTAAATTTTATCCATTTTAAAACAATTTCTTTACAAGGAAAACATATCTTATAGTCACATTTCGAATTTTGAAATTGTCTTATGCTATAACCGAGGAATGAACTGGTTTGAAGCATGTTTTGCATAATGCTACATAACACGCTTCATACCAGAGCTTGCTCCTTTTCAATACTTTTTGGTACTGCAAAATGCCTATTTACACCCAATGTGAAAAATTACCAAATGTATACCTACATTGGACAATCGTTTTGTATTTTCTACCATTTCATATGTAACTGGTTTGTTTCATTTTGTCCCTCTACCAAGACTCTAAGGTGAAAATCCGCATTTTTTTCCCCTTGAAGCGAAACCACCTATCATCAGATTGACTAACATTGACCTATAGTGAGCATTGATGTAATTATTTGGCAAGGTGGTGAAGACCTAACATAATACATTTCGCTTAAAATGAACACTTTGTGTTCTAGGTTATAAGAGAATAAAGAACAAAAACATTATATTTATGCTTGATAAATCTATATGTTTTACATTGAACAACAAAGCTAAATATAATTACTCACATATTCATTTATTTTTTAATAATAATACATGCACATACACAAAATATTTTATGTCCTTATTATATAATAGAAACAATAAAGTTCAATTACAATTTTGAAATAAGCTAGTGCCCTAGGTTAAGTGTTAACTATGAAATAAAGCCACTAAATTTAACCACTAAGAAGTTTAAAAAAACATTGTTACTGAGAAATAGCTAATATAAAGTGTTTATGAATGTGATACTATTATCTCTGCTTCCAAAATAGCTTTGGATAAATACTTAAGCAAAAAAAAAATCTAACAACATAAAACAGTACGTCTTGTATGGCCAGTGGTGCAGAATACCTCTGATTAAAAACAGGAATAAAGTCAATAATAATACAAAACAATCACAAATATTACGTTGCTAGTGTTGAGCTATCTTAAGAAATATCCCTCAAAAATTAAATTAACCTAATAATTGATTTATTATATGGATACAATTAATGAATGAAAAATAGGTGATACCATATGAGGACCAGAAACATATAACGAGCATAGTTTTATTATTTCCTCAGATTTTGAACTGTAACCTAGTATTTCAACGGATTCTCTAGATTCATTTTAATTGCGGTTGCAAATATTTTTCTATGCAATGTTAATATTTTAATCCACCAAAATGACCCACAAAAACAGGTTCCATCCTATTATTAAATTATTCAGTGGTGGTTCGTGAATAGAAAATAACGTGAAGCACAAAAGGGAAAGGGTGTTTTTATGTGTGAATGAAAGGAGGAGAGGGTTATTCAAACCTTGGGTAGGGAGCCACCCAACAATTCCTTCTGCTAGTATTTTTTATTTTTATTATAAATTGTAATTTTAAAGAGTAAAATATATTTCAACAATCAAAATTTGCTGTAAATCTATTATGAAAAAAAGGTAAGTGCTGTTTCCATAAAAAGAAGCTCATCTGGTGAATACATTACTGAAAGGACCACATGGTTGACCCATATTTAGTTAGACTAAATATAAATATAATATTTGATAAAAGCGCTAAGGCCAACTTATATGTTTTAAATCGAATCAATAGTTATTCTATCCCCTACTAAAGTTAGCTTGATTTTATTTTTTCATACACTTTTACAGAAAAGAAATAACTCTTTATAAACGAATCAAACAAATTTCTTGGAATCGCGTTTCAATTGTGTAAAATACTATTTATTGTAGTATCAAAGTTTGTTAGTTCCTTAAAAAGAAAATTGATGCATGGGAAAAAAATTAAAGTAGATACACCCACACAACAGTTCACGCACTACCCCTGAACTCTTAAAATAAAATTTCCCGTGGGTACCATTTGAAAGGAAACGTAAATTATCTCAATGGGCTAAATCTTATTGAGCCAACCTACTTATGAACTATGATTGTTTTCTTAAAGTTACTTTATATGACGCGTAGTCTTGAATTAGCTTGCTATAAATATAGGTGAACATATAATATATTCTAGAACTGCCTTTAAAGAAGAATTTTAGTTTTAACAGTCATAGATAATCATTGGAGAGCCTTCCCTATTTAAATCACTCCTGATGTAAAAATAATAAAATATATAATTGCATTCCATTAATATAAACTTAAGCGTATGACATTTAATTCATATAAACATATTTGATAATTTGGGGTAAACATATTAATACACATTTAAATAATTTTATGTAAAACTACCCAAAGATACTTTAGTTGAATTACCATCGTTGAAATAACGTACTTTAAATTCGTAAATTCTCTTCGATAAAAACGCCGATGTTTGATTAAATACACCTCGAATTTTACTTTCTCGCTATCATTCAGCTAGAAAAATTATTTTGTGGCAAAAATAATCAAAGTCGAGGTTTTAATGAATCTCGACGTTTCATGACCCCCCCGAATCCGAAAAGTAGTTTTTGAAATTGTGTCTGTGTGTCTTTACTTCCAATTAGAGCCTAAACTATTTTACCGATCGGGCTAAAACTTGGTATCTAGTGTTTTTTTAGGGTTTCCATTAGGGTGTTTGGTACTGGACGTTTAACCCTAAAATTGAGGGTAGTTTACTGAAGGGCAAAAAGAGAAAAAACCGATTTTCTCAAAATCAGAGTTAACGGCTTTGATTAAAATTCATATCAAGATATTAATAAATATGCCAAACAAAAGGGCTACTCTCAATATTTCGGCAAATAATTCTAAGGGCTCCAGTTGTATGCGTAAATTTTTATTTTATATTATATCTCCGAAACTATTTGAGACATGAAACTACATATTATTACCAATATGTATATCTATTTATAAAACAAATATTTTATTTAAACCTATTTTTATAAAACCAATATCTTCAGAGCTATAAGTAAATATATATATATATTTATATTTAACTTTTCGGACACTAAAGGTAAAGTATTACGATCATAAATAACTAACCCGAAATGTCGATGTCTGTCGACGTCTCATGACCCCTCGAACCCTAAATAGTGATTTTCGCAATAACGTATGTCAGTCTGTACCTCGGGCTGGAGCCTAAACTATTTGAACGATTGAGCCAAACCTTGGCACCTAGGATTCTTAGGGCTACCCCTAGGAATTTTTGGTATTGTATATCTAACCCTAAAATTAAGCGTAGTTTCCTTAAGGGCAGAAAGAGAAAACATTAATTATATCAAAATCGGCTTTAACGATTTTGATTAAATGTCATTTCTAAGCTTTGATCAATATTACAAACCAAATGGATGCATAAATTCAATTTTTTAATTTTATCTCTGTGAGTCTTTGAGATATTAATTAAATTATATTTACATACATGGAGCTCTATTGATCCTAAACATCTTTTTATTGAAATATAGTTTTATAAAACGAAATGTTTTTAAGCTACACGCATATATATATATATATATAAATGTATATTTATTTATTTTAAACTTTTCTAACACTTTAAATTTTGGGTTAATATCTCTATTTTTAAACAACAGATTGAAAAAATTCGTGGAGAGTTCCGTACTATTTATTTATATTGGTATCATACATGGTTAGCCCGAGATGAAAATGAACTAATCTCTGCATCTTAACCTTTTTCAACAGAAATAACCCTTCTACTATAAGATTATATCAGACGCTGTTACCAAAAAACATTAACGACAATGAGAAGTGGATTATCGATTCAACTGTCCTACACCACGAACTCTCATCGGTTCAAATGCACTATCTCCATAATCCTTTCAAATAATTCGTCCTACACTCTGATAATTAATGATTAAGATTAAAAATGAACTGTGATTCAATTGTCTGAATGACATATTTATTGAACACCTGTCAAGGATATCCCCCATATGAAGTATTCCGTCCTTTTTTATAGATTCATTGGAAAATTATCCTAATCCGGCGTTTAATGTTTTCACTTCATCTAACTACCCATTCAAACTACTCGCATATATACAATTACGGCTTAGTGTGCGATAGTGACCTTATCTATATTTACGTTGAGAAAATACGAGAATTAACTTTGGAAAATTGTACCTCATATGCCCAGAAAGATTTTGAGCATGAATTCCTCGTCAGTAGAAAATAACATTATGACTGACACCTTTATTAAAGTACATATTATAGGTACCAATTCCCACATTAAAATTTTAGAATTATTCATAAAGGCAGTAGCTTATTTATACTACTTTTATCGAAATAGTAAAACTACTGTCATTATTTAAGTTGGAGCTCATTTCTAATCTATTGCTTTATTTTACTGTTCATTTCTCTTGGCTTGGCTGTCCCGCCCATGCCATTAGGAGATTCCCTTTGGGAATCCAACAACACCAAAAATATTCTGCCTGTCTATGTTACCCCATATAATTTTCGCAAATTCCTGTGATGAGTTAATTAAAGGATTACAGAGGAGTTAATGTGAGTAAATAAATTGGTCTACTTGAATCAGGTATAGAGATTTCTGAGGGACTTATTTATGGCGTAGAGAAAGATTATCCAAGGAATCTTTAAGCTTATATGAGCCTCAAATACAAGTCTCCACTGACCACGAGGTTTCATAAATATATCTAGGGCACTTATTGTGAATTTCGTAAGAAATTAATCATTTCTAAATGTGACTCGAGCCTAGCTTGGCGTTTAAATATTAACAGATTATTCAGATAATAGGACTTACCTGAAAATATGGGTACGTTGCAAGGACGTCAAAATCATATAAAGAAGTTTTATTAATATAGAGAAGTCGTGGTTAAGATTCTAGCTTGATTCACTGAGGTTTTTTCATAATTAGTTTAAAACTCTTCTCCTACCCAATTCCAGGTACTTTTACTCCAAAACTCCAACTTCAATTAGTATGATATAGATTAAATTAAACTTAAACTCATTACTATAAAACTCAAGAAATACCAACTACCTTAAATATTGTGTTGCATACCTTACGAGAAGAGGTTTTTATTATTTCATCTCAATTTTTTTGATTTAGACACAAATTTAAAGGTGATAAAAAATTAACAATGCTACCTGATATAAGGTGATTATCCCAGAGACTAATATTTAATAAAAATTAATTAAATCAAAGCATGTATTATCTCCAGAATACAGGTGACCTGGAAGTCTATTGTTAAGGTGTTAGACTTCTATGTTGGAGGTCCGGGGTTCAAGCCTCGGTCCCGGCATGGATTTGTCTGATTTCCAACCCCTTCCTTCCCTTCTGACAAGCCACGTATTAATCACAACTTGTGAATGTGTTGAATGCCAGGCCTCCACCGTGGTTTGGAACCCACGTTAAATTGGAGGTCCTCCATTTCTCTCACAATCAGCCTAGCATTACATATTAGCGTAAGTGCGTATAGCCCAAACGGTTAGTAAGACGCTGTTCTAATAATAATAATAGTAATAATAATAATAATAATAATTTCCAGAATAAGCCTAGTCTTGGAATAAGAAAACTAGAAAATACAATATTGCTGAAACATTCACTGTTTTGAATAGATTGTTATATAATATTATTGAATGTCTTTAAAATAATCATCCAAAAACAATATATATAAGTATTTTTAAGCTTGATAAAATTTAAGATATTTAATTTCCTATTAAAACTCTAAAGAAAACTTAGATCATAAATACAAATTACTTGAACTTAGCAGAGATTCGGGAATGCTAACCTCAGAAAAAAAAGCACTAATTACTTGCTATCTAATAAAATAGAGCTAATAAAATAACATATTAACTTTAAACTAACATTTATGTATTCAATTAATATAAACCAGTTGTAGCCTTGGTTGTTGAAAAAATTCTTCTACTTTACTTTACCTGACGATGTGGGGCAGCATTCTAAAACCTTGTGATGACGAAAAGGTAAACGATAAATAACACTTTATCCTCAGTTTGACATTCGTTGCACTTTACCCATCAATGTTAAATAAAAATTTAACAATTTGATAAAAAAAAATAGCAACAACATCGTAAAACTCAATAAATAAAATTATTATACAGTAGTCGAAAAATGTTTATTCAATATTTATTCAAAGATATATATTTTCATAGGAAAATAAACCAAAAAATATATTAATTTACATTTCCTTTTAATATGTGTATTAATATTATATATATAGATATTTTTAGAGAGACGAGAGAGAAAGAAGACGTACTATGAGATTTTTGAACTGCAAAAAAAAACCTCATTTACAGAAACGGACTGGAAGGGAATGAAAACAAATATGTGTGAACAACAGAAATGGAAAACATCAACGGTTGGATGGTCACGGATCATAAAGAAGTTCTTAAGATTTCGGTAGGATATACAGAACAATTTTATGACAAATAAAATTGAACAGGGAGCCTAGAGATCAAAGAAGAAGAAGAAGATAGAGTAAGACTAAATAAAAACTCCAGCATTTTAAGGTGCGGTAGAAGGGAGCACCAGTAATTTTACAGTTTTTATAACATTACATATTTTGACTAAAATAAATCAAATATTTCTCCAGTAGCAACATAGAATTTATTTTTTTGCACCAGCTAACATTAACAGATCTTGAATATAGCGTCAAGCGTGTCCTGGAATTTGTCAAAACTCTTGAAATAAAGAGTATATGCTTTGACAAATTTCCAGGACACACTTGACATATATTCATTATCTTTTGATATTAGCATATGCAGGAAACTAAACTCTATGTTGCTACTGGAAAAATATTAGATTTTATTTTGGACAAGGGATTTAACTTCTATAAAAACTGTAAAAATACTTGCGTTCCCTTCGGCCTCACTAAAAAAATAGTGAAGAGGAGCCTTAAATGACACAGGAAGAAGGAAAGATGCAGATTATGACATACCAGCTGACCTTCCGAAGGATATTGGAAACAAAATATTAATGGCTATGACAACATTTATAAATATGATTTATGAAACAGGATAAGGACCTTCTAGACGTAACCATAGTGTCTCTAAAGAAAAATAAACAATCCAAGAAATGCAGTGACGACAGGATCGTCAGCCTCATCTCTCATGTGGTGAAGATCTTGGCGAGAATACTCAACAGGCAAATGGAAAATAAAATAAAAAGGAGATGGAAGAAGACCAATTTGGATTTAGAAAAATATCCAAAGCTACTAGCTGTATGTTGAGAATAATTTCAGATAGAGTGTTGGGATTCAAAGAAGACGTCTACATTGGTTTTTTCAACTGGCAAAAAGCTTTTGATAGCGTTAAATGAAAGATTCTGATGGGATTACTCAAGATTGCTTTCGAAATTAATATTTTTACTCCCTGTTAAAACATGTGAAATTTTATTGGCAGTTGTACATAAAGTCATTCCGTTGTCATTAAAGACCTCATTTTGAATTTAATTCTTGTAGAGTTATGAGGGTTGATTTTCTTTCTTTTTTTAACTATTTCTTTTACAAAAATGCTGTTAAATTCCTCTAAATTTAACCTTTCTCATCCTTATAATTAATACATAGGTGTTTATCCGGAACGGGAAGTAAAATGTGATGATTAAACAAAATATATTAACGATTTATTCTTAGAAACCAGGATTTAGTTGTTAACTTAAAGAGAACGCACTCAATTTATCGTATGGATAGTAGACTAAAATCACAGTAATATATCAGAGGAAAAAACCGACGCCAGTATACTCTGAAAAGATTCGAACCCCGTTAATTTAATCTATTGCGAACCTAATTCTACATACCACAGGCCCCATAGCTAGCCAAAGGGCATGCAATTTTTTAACTTTAAAATACAATAGTGTTTTTTTTAAGTTATGCTAGTAATGTTTTGTTAATACCCCTTTGTTTAGAAGGTGAGGTATAAATATCACATTTAAAATGTATTTTTAACCAGAATAAACGATATAATTCGGTCCGGTAGTCATTCAAAACAAAATAATTCATTTATGGTAGAGTACTAACAATAATAAATTAAATGGAACAACTCATGTGGTAAATAGCCTCCAAGAGTTTCCCTGTCCCGTTGCTGAATCGATATATTATAATGTTGGCCTTTATAATTGGATCAGCGTTCATGTAAAACATCCTCACTCTAGATATATATATATATATATATCATTCACTTGTATTGGTTGCCTTTACTATTAGCGCAATATGAAAATCAACCATATCCTTTGTTTGAAACCAATTTTTATTTTTGATACGTACGAATTAATTAATACGCTTGAATTAATAGCAGGTTCGCCCTCTTAGATTTAGTGGAATTTAAATTAATTTTACACGTATTTTATTCCCCAATCCAAGTAGTTATATATATACACTCAGTCTTTCTACTCAAGGACCATTAACGTTCTAACATAAGGAAAAGGAGTTTTGAAGGATGCTTTGAATAAACCCACCTACATAAGTGCGGTGATAGGTTAAGAATATAATAATGGAAAGCACATGCGAGAAATTAACCTACTAGGATTCTAACCTTGACTCTACCCATAAAAAGCGACCAAATGTGAGTCTGAAACCTCAAGGGGCTTTGACTCAGAGTGTATTACGTCTTGACGTGTTGTGAATTGACGTACGTATCTTCTGGGATATTTTATCGACAAGCTATCGTTGATAGAAATAAAGTGAATGCTTTATTGAGATCCCTCACGAGTATAGGCTGTATAATATTAGATCTAGATTGGTTTCAATTCAAAGGATTTTTGATAGCTCTTTCAAATGAAAATCAAATTTACTCGACAATTTACAAAGCTTTGTTAAAAGAAATGTTTACAGCCAAATACATGCTTTTATATTTTTGCATTGTATGTTTTATGTACCTGATAAAAAATTTAGTAACTAAATATATTGTAATAGAAATGTAATATATAAATTTTGGACGGATTCAGTAAATGTTTTGCGGTAATTATAAATGCCGCGGTTTGTCAGGGTAGCTTGAGGAAGGGCTTAGGTTGCAGGAAAGGTAATTGTATAAGTTCGAAATAATATGCAGGGTTATGAAATTTAATTTAATAGATGTTACTAAAAGATAATACAAAATGTGTTGTTTGGATGAAAGTTGAAGTAATAAAGATACTGGATGCTTGGGCTCGTGGAAGGAATGGTGTATCTCATGTAAACTTAGACCGATGAAATTGACGGACACTGCGCGTGATCCGTACAGAGCTCAACCTCGGGAGCCTGGGCTCGACGGATGTCCTCTAAGTACAAGTGCTGCTGATGAGCCAAATATGTAGTCTGATTTGTTCCGGCGTAAGGCAGCGAGCGTGACTTCCTGTGATATCGATGGAATTGTGACACCCCTGATAATTCTTTTACATCCCGCAATGACCCATTTCCTGGTCACCTAGTTCAATTGTTGTTATGGATTTTCAGCGTTCTCTTTTAACCTTTATAGTTCGTTACTTCATATAAGCTAAGCCAGCACTTTACAGGTAATGTGTCCACTCGAGTTATGTAAATCAAAACAAACATTTAAACTGCTCAGCGGTTATTGCGTGTATAAAATCTAATATCTAAAGTTATCTAAATATGAACAATATAATATTATTTCATCATATAACATTTTTATTACACATTCAAAATTAGATTCTATTAGGGAGTATTTTATATATGTTACTAGACTTACCGTCTATTTGAAAATATAATGTACCTCACACAATCCTATAATATACTTTAAACTAGATCAATGGTCGAAACAATAAACACGGTAAGTTATTATCTTTATATAAGTTCTACACAAGTGTTACACATCCTACTTTCCTTAAGAATATTGTGTGATGAAGAATAATTTTAAATAAATATACAAATGAATTAACCTGAATATATAGTAAAAAAATCTTGTAAACATAATCATAATTTTGAAAACTAGCATTAGATTAATCAACCATAAGTTTTTTTGGTGCATCATACGAACATTTTGGGCCATCCACCTGGTTAGGTAGAGATAAATAAAGTAGAATTTATAAGAAAGGTAATAGATTTGTGTGGAGGGAGATTGAATAACAATATTCATGAAAATAACACTTCCAGTAAACCCAACCGCGATTCGAACCCTTATTGTCACGTTAATGGCTATCCAATCTATTGTGAGGGTGATGCCTTAGAACGATGTGGTCCAACTGATATACCGTGGGCCAAATGCGTCCAGAGCTCACTGAAAATGTTGCCCTCGCAGTATCTTGGAGGAAAATTAAGGGAAAACCCCTCTATGGTGGATGCCAAATAGCTAAAGATTCAAATACATTTATCTATGTAAAATGATTATGATTGTCTCTAATTATGCATTTATATGATTACTAAGAATATCTATGAATAATTTTTTATTAGTTTTTTTGTGAAATTTGATGTGTGTGTGTATGTTTCATAGTACATTTTTGAGTGATTAATAAACCCTTTTAACAGTAAAATTATAAAGATTCCACCAAAAAAAATACAATTTATATATAAGTAGTGAAAATCTTATTTCACTTAAATATTGTTTTTTAGCCTATATTAAGTTGATGGGATTATTATTTATATATTATCAAAATCTCTTAGGGCCGTGGAATAAAAACTTTGGACCACCCCGCCTCGTAACAAATAATTTGGGCCTTAGTAAGATAAACTTCTTTTGTTAGGATGGAGAATGTCAAACGAGCATGCTATGTCGGTTGATATCCATTTTCTACAACAGGTATACTAAATCAATATTACGTGGAAATTTAAATATCAAGATATTTGTTAAGCCTCCAAATATACGCATTCTAACAAACATGCACATTTCCAAAACCCTTGACACACATGCTAGTAATGTGATTTCATACGTACTGTTGTGTTTGGTTCAGACAATAGTTTTAATTGCTTTGAATACAATAATAAATAGTTGGTGGAATTTCCTCATGCTACTATAGTAGTGCAAAATAATAAACTAGGAAATGTCATAGACAGTATAATTTTCCTTACGTTAATCGGTGAATGTAGGCCTAAGAACAACAATATAACAGGTTTCCTGATGTCGTGAGAAATATAATTGGGTTTTCTAAAAAAAAAAAAAAATGCTACACAAATTTGTACAAAAATAACAAAACTTCTGAACAATTTTCCAGCTTTACAACATTTATTTTGATTTGGCATGAAATAAAGTTGTCTTGGGTGAGTTTTTCCCAGGAAGTGAGGACTGTCATTGGATCATTCAGAGATAGATAGAGATTGGATTGTCAATCTCAGCATGCATAGAGCTATCAACAATTTTTTCAAATAAATTTTATACCCTTATTTATAGAAAGACAAGCGAGCTCTTATATTCACTACTTTTTGTGGAAAAATTACACGAAAAAAAAAATAATATATATATATATATATCTNAGATAGAGATTGGATTGTCAATCTCAGCATGCATAGAGCTATCAACAATTTTTTCAAATAAATTTTATACCCTTATTTATAGAAAGACAAGCGAGCTCTTATATTCACTACTTTTTGTGGAAAAATTACACGAAAAAAAAAATAATATATATATATATATATCTGGCAATACTTGAGGTTAAATCTTTTATTTTGTGTATTTTAAAAATCAACTCGGATTATTCAACATAATGGTAGTCATGAGGGTAGTGAAAATTATATTTTTATCTCGCTGCTTACATATAAACATCAACATAATTTAACTAATTTGGACAAATGTGAATAATTGATATGACACGGAGCACTAAAATAAGCAAAAAAAAAAAAACTATGTATGATTGTAGATAGTAGTTTTTTAATCAGAATTTGACTTCATTAGGTTCCTGGAATATTAACTACGACGGTGAAAAATATTCTATGAAGTTTTAAGGACTTCCCTCCATACGTACTATGTTTAACATATTTTGGTCAATTTTTCCAAGAATGTGTTAAAAGAGTTTAAAAATGCACACATTAAAATATTTAATGACGTTGCTTACTTGGAGATTTCGAAGCTATTTTGCATAACAGGTTGCATCATAACTTGAAGCACTTAAGCAGTCTAAGCACTGTGACACTTGTAGACGCCAATATACAAAATTGAAAAATAGGGGGTAAAATGAGTAGTCCACTCTGAAAGGGCTATTGTCTATGTTGATGACACTTTTTTCTCTTCTGACGAGTTTACTCAGTCACTTTAATATCTGCTTCTGGAAAACCTTAACTTGCTTTGTAATTTTACCTTTTTCTTGTCTCCTATTCTAGATAGAAATGCTATAACGGACTTTTTTTAATCTATATTCTGACAGGAATATTCCTACAGGTCATTTTCGTGACCAAGACCAATAGCTTACCTCGTAGAAAATATATATAAAAAATACGCTTACAAAAAACTAATTAGATATAAAAAAATTATTTAGTGACACCATAGGACTATTTTTAAGATTATTAAGGAATTGATGGGTTTTTTTCAACGTAATATCTTTAAAACTCACTGAGTACAACGTAAATTAATTAACATGTGAAATCCCATCTTGACCGGCCGTGACGTCATATATAAGCAACATCCTTAAATATGAAAATTAATCCCCTATTTTGGGATAATCAATTTTATGTTTTTAATTTCTAATGTCGAATATAACACTTAATTAAGTTGGCCTTTAGAAAAAATTTACAATGAGTGTTTGTATAGGAAGAAACCAATTTTTGACACATTTCTTACTATCTGCCCATCTTCAGTTAATCAAACTACTGTAATATAATACGGATAAGAAGGTTAGAGTATGGTAATAAATGTATAAACACTTGCAATGTTGAAGGGCAAGAAACCATTTATAAAACTACTCATGGCAGTGATTCAAACCCACACATTCCTATCATTGACAAATTAAGCTCAATAATCTTGAAGTTAAATCCGTGTGCTCACCAACGTGGTTTTAGTTTGATCCCCGGTTGGATTGAAATTCAATGATGTGAAACATAGGTGAGTATCTCTAAAAATGATATTAGTAAAAACATATTTTACAACATTTATATCTATTATTTATCTCACCCCACTTACGCCACCACTGTTCATTTCTAATTTAATAATGTTCTATGAATGTGTGTATGTGTTATGTACTCTAATGAATAAAATGAATTATTGACATTGAAGAGCTAATACCGCTGAGGGCCAGATGTATGAGGTCAACGACTACTCCAAGGCTTCTGTTCTTGAATGTTCGCTTTATGCCAGAACAATGTTTGACAAATTGTATGGGAGTTTCAACAAGAGGTTTTACAATGTTTTAAAAAATATTTTACAGGAGGTTATTGAGGAAGCTTGACCTTTATATATAAGCTACAATATATACATAACGTATGCACTTGCTTTAAACATTATTAAAGTTAAATGTTGAATTAAAAAGCAGTGTCAAACGTGTATATATATCAAATTATCTTTTACCCACCACTAAGAGAATTCGAAATAAATGTATATCATATTTACTCTGTTTTTTTGGTACTAAAGAGGTTGGATTTTGATTCTTAGCTTGGTGTGCTAGGGTATTTTTTTAAATAAGGTTCCACACTAACCCTAAGCAAATTCATGTACTATACATTTAAAATCATACCTGCTTTATTAATGTACTAACCAGAATGGGCAGTAAGGTGTAGGGTAAATATAAATGAATTAATACCGTCCCTTAAATTATTATTATTATTTAGCACCGCGTCTTACTACCCGTTCGGGTTATACGCTTTCCCTTAAATTAAATTTTCATTTTATACCCATACGTGTCTATAGTGAAATTGATAGCAATGTATAAATAAATAATATAAACGGCCTACAATATAGCCCAAATAACCTAATACGACACCCACTACTACACCCAATACTACACTAACAAAATATTCTACCAGGAAAAATCATTGTATTGATTTTTCTTTAGACATGAAGTTGATCTCTTTAAACCAGTTGGCAACGGTAGTGGACTCGAATTGTAATTGTCTAAGTTGTTAATTTAGCCTATAATACTTATCGACGTAGCTCAGTGGGTAGGAATAATTACAAATTTAATTTGTAAATAACATTATTAAATCTCGAAAAGGTCTATATATATTAACTATACCTCTACACTTATACAGGCTAACTTTGTTATCTAGTTTGTATTGGCTGTGGTGCAATTTAAGGGAATACTAGACTTACGTTTGTGTACAGATTAAGATAGTTTTATTTTTCTCTTACAGAAAATATTCTTAAACATTGTCGACCTATAGATTGTGTTAAGTCATGACGCTTTATTTCCCGCCAGACTCTGTAATGTGTTAGCTTACATACAAGTATGTATTTATATATGTGTGTGTGTGTGTGTGTGTGTGTGTATGTCCCTATTTTGATGTTTAGTCTATATGGAGTGTACCTGAGGCTACTGACGTAACCTTTGGACGGATTTCATTTAAACATGATATTTAAATATTATACATAGAGGTACAACGAGAATTTTAGTTCCATCTCTAAAATGTATGATAATTTACTAAATTATGGTATTTAAATTTTTTTAAACTTTTCGAAAATGACAGCTAGTTTCTTTAAAAATAGGTATCTGGGAGTTCCTTACATTATGAATAAGGCTATATAAATATTTGTTTCAAGAAAGTTAATTTAATTACTATTTTTTTAAATTTGAAATATTTAAAAAATGCTTATAATGATTTTAAAAATGGAAATTTACGGAACTTTATGTGATACAAATAAGAATATAAATTGGTTTTAATGAAACTAATAATTCGGATGTAGTTTAGGCAATACTTATGACTGTTTTTTACAAATTAGATTTATTTTTAATATATAAACATTTTGTAGAAAAAAATTATATTGAAATTGATATAATTAACCAAATAATATTTTAGTTTTTCTAAGGAAAACTTATTCGGGGGTGATTTACTAATAATAGACCATTTATAAATTGTTCCCAATTATTATATATAAATAAAACATATTAATAATATTGTGTCAGACTATTTAAACCAATAAGAAATGCACGGTGTGAGGCCACAGGTGAGCTATACCATCCACCGTAGGCGATGATGGTAACAACAATTGTAGATGGAAAGTCTCATTTTGTCATCAAAACAAGCCCTTTGACCCTTTGGCCTAAGCTGCTTCTTCTTTTTCTCGTATCTCCTCATTTATCATTACGAAGATGTTTGACCCCGTTCCAAGCACAATGCAACAAATATAAATATTTAGAAGCACCGGGCATCGAAATTGAGACCTCTAGATCTGTAGTCAGGACCTCTGACCAATAAACCACAGAGGCGGTCACGTAAACCTTTATAGATTCATAGATAAATGTAATATTCAAATATATTCTGTGGGTGAACAAATATATTATGTAAAATGTATAGAAAAGAGTGAAGATGACAAATAAACAGACCATACACAATCTTTCCTGTAATTTAAAAATGTGGAACTCACATCACTCTACAGCCATATAATAGACGTTTGATTGCAAATACTTAAGGAAAATCGGTTGTTGCTACCCATTTCTCACAAGATTAGTCCGGGTTAAAATACCTGCTGAGTTTATTTAGGTGATTTTGGTTGGTTTCATAATTGTAGTAAAGAGTAAATATAAATACAAGATAAGAAAGATTGGACTTAGAATAAAATAAATAATTTACTCTTGTTCAAATTTTTTCTAACGTCAATTTATTTAGGTAGTTTTTCCTAAATAGTTTTTTTGCTCCTTTTCCACGCTAATGCGGGAAGGCATTCTCTAAAGCTATCATTAATCTTACCCCATTTAGATTATTCCATACCCTTGCGCATTTTTGCGATTAAATATCGTTTCGTATAGATTTTAACAGATGTCTACGATTCACAACCACCTGAAAATTGTTTATTGCAAAGCCATCTGTCTGTCTCTCGGCCTAGAGACAAAGTTGTTTTACCTATCGGGATAAAACTTGGTATCCAACTTTTCATAAATTTCCCCCGAGGTAAAATTCAGGGTAGGCCTATTTAATTAAAGACAAATAGTGAAAATTGTCATTTACTCAAAATTGGCTCTAATAGTTTGATTAAAATTCGTATTTAAGCAATGTTTAACATTATAAACATTATAGCATCTTTCATTTTACTATAAGAATGACTTCGATGGTACCTGTTTCAGTGGATTCACTCTCCTCATCCACCTCCTCTAAATGTAACCTTCCTTATCCCAAAGTCATTAGCGTAATTTGTCAATATGCGTATAGCCTGAACAGGTAGTAAGATGTTGTGCTAAGAAAATCATATTGGTAAGATATTAGAAGTAAATATATCAATATAGCTTTAATTTCTTTAGCTCCCTAAATCTTCATAAAAATTCTTTTGCTTATGTCTACTGGCAATATCAATAAAATATTTAAAACAACTACAAATAGAAATACATTCACTTCTATTATTATTATTATTAGCACCGCGTCTTACTACCCGTTCGGGTTATACGCACTTACGCTAATGTGAAATGGTAGGGTGATTGTGGGATTAAATGAAGGACATACAGTTTAACGTGGAATCCGAACCATGGTGGAGGCCTGGCACTCCTCACATTCACAATATGTCTTGTCAGAGGTGAAGGAAGGGTTTGGTAATCAGATAAATCTTTGCCGGGACCGAGGATTGAACACCGGCCTCCAGCATAGAAGTCTGACACCTTACCCCTAGACTGCCAGGTCACCATCTCATACACATATACACACATTAAATACACATATCTGATTTTATTTATAAAATTTAGAAATAAATATTATAAACATGATAATATAGCTTGCATGAAATTACACAAATTATTACCTAAATATTGTTTGGTTAAGATAGAAATTTGCAGACATGTGTGCTCCTGAACAAGAAGAAAGAAATAGATTGTTGTAAATTTTCTCATAAACACTTCCTCACTCTACAACCTCGGTTCTAGAACCAAGGGGGAGCATGACTTTTTAGCTACCGCTCTTAGTAAGGGTAAGACTATTTAAATGATAAATAAATAAAATATAGCACAGTTTTTCTTTTGTTCACATTCATAATTCAAGAAACACATAAGCTATTGTTCATGACGCGTATTTATGTACAATACATTAAAATTTAATTTTACTTGTGCTAAATATATATACTTTTATCACTGTGAATTCTATGAAATAACTCTTCACTGAAAAAACCTCCATGGCTTCAGACTTCAATAGAGCCAGCTATACCGAGCTAGCGGCACAAGGCCGTAGCTAGGGGGGAGGGGGGGGGGCTGGGGGTTCAACCCCCCTGAAATTCTATGAACAAAATATATATGGCTTTATTTATAGTTCAAACAATATCAAAATTAAGATACAAGTACAAATTAGTAGGCTGTGCTACTATAAAAAACACTTCATAGAGCTTCTAGAGGTGTTTAATATATAAAACTTGTCATAGCCTCTGGCAACTAAGGGGCTATGTTGCCATAAATAAACACTTCAGATAGCATCTAGAACTGTTTACCAATCAGAGTTTTTTCTAGCTTCTGACAATTGGGGGATGTGAACACCAAACTCCCGCAGAAATTATTGGCTGGCTATGGCCTTGCCAGCGACTGCCATCTGTCGATGAATACAGTGTCAACTGCAGTTATAGAGTGTAATCTGGTCATCACAGTGAACAAGACTTTCAAACTCTTCCCTATGTATGAAAAATATTATGCGTTAGACTCAAATAATAATATAAATGCCTATATATTAATATTAATAATACAGTAAAATTGTTTAATAGTGAATGTTGAACAATTTATTTGTAATTTCTAAAAATATTTCTTTCAACAAAAATCTCACCGGAAAAAAATAATATATATATGCATATAGAGATAGAGAGAGATCGTGTGTGTTGTTTAGCTCACGAGCCACTATGGAAACAAAAAAAGGCTCAGTACAAGTCGACAAAGTTAGGGCAAATGTTATTGGAAATAATGTTTATAAGGTTTCCACCCCACACTGTTGATAGCTGTCAATTAAACTAAGGGATGCCAATATAGTCCAAGATAAGATTCAATTAAGCTCTCTTGGAAGGCCCCTAGGCGTCTGCGTTCAATAGCGTCAAGCAAGAGGGTCCATCGGTTTAAATATGTATTGAAGGAAAGTAATTAAACCTCATGCTACTAAAGTTCATAGACCTAAAGATAATGGGATGTGTGACGATCATTTCAGGGGTATCATTGCCCCTAAAATAGAGATGCGTATATCATTAACAATTAATAAGACACAGAAAGATTCTTAAAAAAGTGGAAAAAGGTAAAATAGTAAAAATATATAGAATTAAAAACCTATGACAAAGAAAAACATAAACATTATCTGCATTCAAGTGTCACTTAATCAGTGGAAGTACTATATTTTATATTAGATTCGAGCTTTAGATAGCTAGGAACCATACCTATAAGTTAATCCTAAGCAAAGTCTCATTTTAATTATTTCTAAATTCGGCACCATAATACAACTTTTTTTATGTGGGCTCCAGTACAAAGTGAGTTAGACATCGACGTGTATTCTGTAAGGCAGTGGTTCTAAAACTTTTCTCTCTCATGGCGCAGAATATTTCCTCGAGATGAGTCATGGCCATTGATCTCTATAATATAACTGAATGGACATATGCAGCTATAGTTTTCAAGCTGTCATCTACACACTATTGTGTAAGAGAGAAGGAAGCTTTCGGGTATTTATTCCTCTCTTACACACACACAAGGTAATGTGACAGTTCGACATCGTTTGCTAATTTTTATGAATATATTATATATTTCAATGTATAGTTAGTTAAACGAAATAAATGTGTAATAAAAGGTTTGAAGAACATAAAATACATGCTGAGTGGTAACTTTAAATATATATTTAATATAGCAATAATTCCTACAAACCCTATAGCCTAAATGATAGTTTGGATATAAAATTACTACACAAAGTTGGTTATTCAAGCTAATGTAAGTAGGTTTTAAGCTACCTTATTTCATCATAATTATTAAATATTAAATACAATATGGCTTCTGAAAGCAATAGTCTATACAAAACTAAGAGCCAACTTTAAATAGAATATTGTAATACTCGTATAGTGATACTTCCTACAAGCCTATAACCTAAATGATAATTTGAATGAAAAACTACTACACAAAGTATGTCATTCAAACAAATTTAACTACGTTTTAAGCTACTCTTTTTCATTTAAGGTATCGAGCTTTAAATATAATATTGATTTAGAAAACAATATGTTATTTAATAATTAATTTTAAATATGTTGTAGTCTTGGCAGAATGTAAACAACATGGATGATAGCTACATATTTAATATATTAAAGATTTTATTTTTGTTTGTACGATATGACCCATGAACCTGAATTGTATATCCTTTAATGTAAATGTTTCTTCAGCCATGTGGGGTATAATACTTCACCACTTTTGAGCAATAATACTTATATTCACCAGAAACACGTTTTTGTACAAGAACATTGAAATAAGCCGCTAAATCTGTCCCCTCAATAGCAAGCAGGCGACAAACCTTAGCGTAGTGATTTGGTCCGTTACAAGGGCTGTGTTTATGTCCGTCCGTCCAGTATATTATTTGTCAATCTCAGCCTGAGACCAGAAGTAAACAAACATTCCCACATCACTACGTGAAGGACATACATGATTGTTGAAACACCAGTGCAGTATTTTAAACAGGAGCGATCATATTGTCTTAATACTTTTATATTTCATGTCTTATGTTAAACAAAACTCAGGCCTGTTTCATAGAACGCCATAAATAGATGGGAAGCACTCAACACTCACATCACTTAACACAGCCAAAATGAACCTGTCGACTGACCGTTGCTGACTTGACGTTAACATGTGATAAAGACTGTACCGTGGGGTCCCTCAACGCTGAGTCAGGAGATTTTTGGTACTCGAATAGCGCTTGCAAAGATTAAAGTATAATTAATAAATCAAATGTGATAATTCGTATTATAATGATTTTCTAGTTATTTTAAAATAAGTTTAATAAAAAACATTTGAGGGGATATTTATAAAGAGGGTACTATTGAAGTCACTTCACTAACAATTCAGAGAATATAATTCTACGTGGCTTTGCTTACATCAGGTCTCAGCTTAGGGTGACTCAATAATAGTACAGAGATCACTGGTCGTGGCACACCAATCGTTTATGTTGGCAATACTCTGATCTGACAACAGACGCACATGCGCTGCTAGCCCAATATCATGACCATTCTTATTGAGTGAATTGTGAGAGTTGTATGTTAGATGATTAATGCATTTTTAAATTAGTGAGTAAGAGCTGTATTTAAATTTTTTGTTTATTTTTGGTATGGTTTTAATGTTAAAATGGATAAGTTTCTGGTTAAACGAAAAAAATAACTCGTAATACTGTGAAATATCAAAGCGGAAATCAAAATGAAAAAGAACAAGTCTTAAGTGTGAGTTCCATGCAAGCTGCTACGCAGCCAGTACCCTTTCTTGATACAACTCGCAAGTACAAAGATGGTTACCTTAACTTTGGATTTACGTATACTGGTCCTGAAAATTGTCCGAATCCTGAACGTGTGGTGTGTGGGGAAAAAAAATAGTAATGAGAATATTGTTTCACGTAAATTAAAAATACGTTTAAATACAAAACACAAACTAGAAAATATAAGAACTGTTTTACCCGTTTAGTATTATATGTTATAAATTAAGCAAAATCTATTGAATAAAGAACAACCATAGCTGAAAAATCCCAATTAGCCAGCTACATAGTGGCAGAGATAGTAGCAATGAAGATGTAGCCTTACACCATTGAAGAGTATTTGATTTTGCCTGAATGTTAACAAATCGTTAAATCAATTTTAGAAGACGCAACGGAGAAAGAAGTATCTATGGTACTATTGTCAAATAATACAATTTCCAATCGTATTGATGACATGTCTTCAGATAGTGTGAAAAATGTTGCTGAAAAATTGATTAATGGGCGAATATTCGTCCTGCAGCTGGCTGAGTCAATAGACATCAGCCAAAAATGTATTGTTATGAGATACATAAGATGTGTTGACAATTATTAAATAATCGATTTTTTTTTGTCACACAAATCTACTCAACATGCTAACAGAATTATTCAACTCCATCTCCAATACCTTAGAAAACAATGGACTGTGCTGGAAAAATTGTGTTCTTCATTAAAATGGTGCACCAGCAATGATCGAAGGAATCAAATGTTTCATTGCAAGACTAAAACCAGAATATCCGAAAGTAGGCACCACTAATTGATTCATACATTTTGAGAGACTTGTGGTGAAAACTCCCCTAGCCAAAATAAAGATGTTTTGGCTAAATTATTAAGATAGTAAGCTACGTTAAGTCACGAACTTTAAAAACATTTAATCTGAAACAAATATCTCTTGAAGTGGGCTCTCGCCATGATTCGTTAGTTCTGCACACTGATGTTCATTGGCTGTTAAGGGGAACATTTCTCACAGGATTTTAGTAAATTATAAACGAGTTACTTAACCTCCTTACTCCTGAAAACTCCAACTTTATTCCCCAATTAAACTATGATAAGCTATGTGCCAAGCTAGCCTACCTCTATGATATTTTCAGCCATTTAAATAGCCTGAATGCAATATACAAGTCAAAGAAGAAAATGTGTTAACCTCAAGTGACAAACTCAATAGTTTCTTAAATAAGCTTATAATCTGGAAACTACTTATGGAAAAGAAGCTGCTGCAAATGTTTGCTCTTACAGCTGAAGTAGATCGTCAAGGAGAAATTACATTAGGATTGATCTTGGAGCATCTACCAGTTCTTGAAGATAAAATAAAGCAATATGTCCCTTCTCTCACCGTCAACGAATATGGGAACACAATTCTTATGTAGAAATGACAGAGGCAACAACACAACTCACTCTGGAGAACGTCGAAAAACTCACTGAACTGCAGACAGATCGCACCCTATGCCTGCAGCTGAAATATGGAAAACTACTACGTGCTAAGTGTTTGTTGTTGGCAATATCTCAATATAATATAAGAACTTTGTCTACATTTCCTACTACTTACTTCAAAGAATTGGGATTCTTGCTACTTACAAACATAGAAAATAATAGACGAGAACGACTTATTTCCATTGAACAGGAAATGTCGGTCTCTTTATTATATATATATATATATATATATATATAATAAAGAGACCAGTTAACTTGAAAGGTATCCGTCTTGCCTTGGTGTAGTCCTACTACAATACGAATATGTTATATATATATATATATATATATAACTCCAAGAATAGAAGTTTGTTGTGTTTCATTAAATTGAACTTTTAGTTTTTAAAATTTCAACTATTTTAAATTATTATTTAATATATTTAGAATGCTCTAATTTTTATCTTTTATTTTTCTTATTAATATAATTTTATTTAATATATCTTTTAATTTTTATTAAAATAACTAAAAAAAACTTCGTGGCACCTAGCCAATATCGCGGCAAATCCTTTCTGGTTTCACTCTGGCGTAGACTATGGGATAAGGAATTATTGTAGTAGGCCTACACCAAAATTATTGTAGTAGGACTACACCAAGGCAAGACGGATACCTTTCAAGTTAACTGGAGTGTACATAGGATATTACGTACAGTACATTATCAATGTTTATTTTAAACTGAAAGCTTGATAGCTCTAAGAAGTGAAGCATAAAACTTGGCACAACATTATTATAATAACTTTAAAATATACTTTATATCGGTTTTATGTGACCAGTCATAAAATACTATTCAAAATTTTAATATTAATTGATTATATTAAATTGTGAAACATATTTCAACATATGTCCCAAATTATTTGTTTATTAATATTAGAGATGTAGGATTGAGAAAGCTAGAATCTAAAAGAATTGTACCATAAATAAAGAGGAGATATAATTGTAAAGCATTTATGGTAAAGACCTCTCTATAGCCTTACCGAACTCCAAAACTCAAACTCTGTCAAATAAAAACCAGAACAGATGAGTTGTACACCTTAGCCATTGTGCCCGCTTATTTTTATCATTGAATAATATTATTATTTAAAACAAAAGTAGTAAGCTTAATGACTTCGAAAAGGTTAATGTATGAGTATATTGACAGATTTAATTACATTATTATACAAGCTATAAATTAACGTAGTAAAATAATTGTATTTATGATCTATTTTTTATTTTAGTACATAGTATGAAAACTAATTTTCTGTTCAGTTTGTTAAAATAATATATATATCTATATATATATATATATATATATATACATAATTATATTTATAGTCTTTATCAATTTCTTTATAAAAAAAATAATGGTATAGTTTATAAAAGCTGTTGTTATTTAATTGTATTTATAATATAAATAAACATATCGCACTTATTACAGAAATATGTTTTATTTGAAACCTGAATCGGTGATCACGCTGAATAAACGTCACGCACGCTTTATTTTTGTTTTCCGGTGATGGTTGGTCGAAGTTAAAATCCTTGTCGGGTGTTCCGAGAATTTTTTTTCTCTAGGTGGTTTTCCACTCTTCCTAGTATCTCAGTCGATCGTTAAATATAGCACAATGAAAAATATGTAATCGAGCAGCTGAATTATAAAGGAGACACAAATAATAATAATACTCATTTTTGTGTCAAGGGCAGATCCAATTCCTGTTGCACTTTTAAGTGTAAATTTAATAATTTTAATAAACAAGAATTTAAATAAATAACAATTTTCAATTTCAATTTTAATAATTATAATTTTGTTAATTTAGAGAAATAATTTCAATTAATTATGATAAACAATCCAATTTTGACTAAAATAAGTTGTTAATTAAAAATATATATAAACAAAAGGTCACTGTCACAATAAAATGAATAAATATATAGTTTACACAGGTTAACAATTTTTTTTTTTATATTTAGCACCACGTCTTACTAACCGTTCGGGTTATACGCTTTAAGTACTAATTACTCTAATGGATTAGGAATTGGGAAGGTTGAATTAGAGGAAGTGAACCCGCATTTTCGTGGAGGGAGAGTGGAAAATCATTTAGGAAAAACCACCCCCAGTTCACCCGACCGAGATTTGAACCTCGATCTCCCCGTCCTCAGCAGTCGAGCAGCTTAACACGACAAGCGCGTTAGCCAACTACGCCACCGAAATGGGTTTAACAAAATTGTAATAACAATAAAAAAATATGTATTTCAATACAAATACTTGGGTATCATACCAGTTTTAGTAATATAATTATTTAAAAAATTTAGTTTTAAAAACCTCGCTTTTCTGCAAATAAAAGTTAAATTGAAGAGCTCTTGGTCAGGTTATGTAAAGGGATCAGTCATTCTTTACAACATTAAGGTATTGGTTTCAATATTTTTGACTATTTTTTATATAAGAGGTGTAATCACTCTCATATACCCCCCTGGATCTGCCATTGATTGGTGTTTGTCATTTAAGTGATCACAAATATTTAAACTCAAATGATCCTAATATTTACCACTCCTTTTAAATATCACTCAAATGACTATTTTAAATTAAATTAATAACTTTTTTTTCTGAGTTATGATAATATTTTTATTATTAAAATCACTAAATTATATACACCAGTAAACATATTTTATGGCTTTACGTATGTTAAATATATTAATGAATTTCCCTTGTTGCCATTTTCCCCAACGTGTTATTTGCATCAATATATTAATGTATAAGAATTTCAAATGATATAATTCACAAATTACAGGCTGTTTTCACAAATTCTTATTCTAATTGTTTGACAATTATTACAAAAAAAGCTCTTTTGAGCTGCTGTGGATAATTTGTGTATTATAATAATTTTCACTCTGTGAATTCTGAATATAATAAGATGAACCAACATGATTTTTTTTCGCGTTCATGGAATAAAATAGATAAAAATATACAGTCTAAGGACCACCATTATTTACTAATATTGAATAATATTAAATATAGCTATACTGGTCACAGGTGATGAAAAGTTTTTGAATAAATATTTATTTTTAATAAATCCAATAGTTTCTCAGAAAAAAAATATTTCTTATGATAATAATATACTAAAGATGAATATATAGATGACATAAAAATAATAGTTATAATGATTATTTATAAACTAAGTACGATATTAATCATTAAGGATCAATGTACAAATGGCATGTGCAGGTCAGTTTACATGATTGACTATAACGTTACTGGCCACAACACCATAAATTTGTCTTTGATTTATCATAATTCAGCATAAATATCCCAGGTAACTGCTAGTAAATTATTATGTTTAAAATAATAGCACATAAATATAAGTATAAAAAATAATTACATTTTAATCTGAGTAACATATATCTCAAATGATTTGGCTAGAATATAGTATTATTCTTGTATTTCAGAAACTTATAATATCACAATTCAATAAACCATAAATATTTAAGAAACATGTGTCAAAGAACATGAGATAATATTAGAGGAACAGATAATACAGTATAATAAGATATATAAGTTAAATTGACAACAGTGGGATCATAAAAATATAAAGAGGTTAAGTGAAAGTTGAGATATATTCTTATCTGAAAGGTTTTAAATGCCCTTGTTACTTTTAATTCTGGAATGAGGTTGTCACAAGTTCGACTTGTATCGGCGCTACATAGGCACCATCCTCAGGTCGTAAATGAATCATGAAATGAGTTCTTACCATGACGAATTGAATAGTTCTATTCAGTTCCTCTAATATTAGCTCATGTTCTTTGACACATGTTTCTTAAATATTTATGGTTTATTGAATTGTGATATTATAAGTTCCTGAAATACAAGAATAAGCAAACTTATAAAATTTTAATAAAAGGGTAGGCATCAATTCTCAAACAAACTCAATTAACTTTATTGTAATTATAACTTTGTTGTCTTTATCAGTATAGTACACTTCATCTTTAACTTTAACTCATATCTTTAATACATGTATTTTAATAGTTTTTTTTTTATTTGATTATATATGTGTTGCTCTAACTCACATTTTTAATGTGTTTTTATAATGTCATGTATTATATTTTAACTTTTATTCATACAAAATTCTTTTATCACAATCCTTAGACTCAATGCACAATATCTATTCCCTATCACAATCAATGATTTTACTTAATTCTTGTTTTATTAACAATTTTGTTAAATAGTCCATATACTCTTTATGACAAGTAAACTTAATTATATTATCTTTATAATTTATATTAATAACTTAATTTTCTGTCTTATTTTTCTCTTTCAATTGATTTATATTTTTATCAATTATTTTATATATGTGGTAATACATTTGTCAGGACTAGGTAATCCATTGTTTTGTCAGCATCATCATCATCATCATCATCATCAACAACAACAACTGGCTCCAGCATATAGCCATGTTAATTTAGTAATAAAACTCCGTATTTCTCTATAATTTCATAAGCCTTTCTCTATTCTTCTGTTAATCTTTCTCTTTTATTTGCTTCAATTCTTCTCCTTTCACTTGCACACTTGCTGTTATCTCGCCCTTTCATATTATTCTTGGTCTCCGTTGTGGTCTTTTCCTTCATACTTCATCGCCATCATTCTCTTTGGTATTGTTTCCTTTTCTATCTTCATTAACAAATGTAAAATAGGTATGATTAATTAAAATTAATGTATGTAATGTAATAAATGTAATATAATATAATATGTATGAGTATTTAATGAAAATTCATGTTCAATTCTTTAAATAAGTGATTATTGAGAAACATCAATATGTATTCTAATTACTTGGAAAGAAGCTTTATTAAATATTACTGCAGTCATTCATGCTATAATAATAGGCCACATAAAATAATTAATGTCAATGGCCAGAATCTCCTGCAGCACTCAATAAAATTATGAGCTTAATTAACTTATTATGAGTTTAAATTGACATCAACTATCAATAAAAATATTATATAACATCGTGGATTTGTTGATTCTGCTCCCTTATTGGACAATTCTGAACTACAAGTTTACCTCGTTAAATAAATAGTACAACACAATCGTAAACTTGATTCACCAGGTAACTAATTGTTCGTCATTTAGTAGCATAAAGACACTAAATTATATTGTTTACTCTTCAATATAAAACATAAATCAAGATATTGTTGTTTTAAGTGAAATAAATATCCTAAATAATCCTTTCAAAGTGTCTAGACAATTAGTTTAAAAGTGTAAAATAGAACAAGATATCTTCTAGTATATTATTGTCGAACAAAAATCCATGCAACGATAATAATGTATAATTTATTACATAGAAATACTAAGATTTTTTCGACATATCTTAATAACCGCCTGAGTTCTCTGTATTTAATTATATCATTGGGGTAAATATGAGGATGGTATGGGTTGTAAAATAATTATTATTTTACTCGTGTATGGTGAGAGGACCACCATATATATGTAACACACAAGCAACCTGTCCAGGATTTGGATCCTGAACTTTCTTTAGTCGGTGGCATAGCAGAGAAGACGATCTTACGAGCTTGGCATTTAATTTGAAAAGCCATTTATGCGAATATTAAAAAATTAGTTTACATAAATATATTATACTATCTACATAAAATACAAATTAACCTAACCCAATACAGCAAAACGAACTATAATCTATACTAGATGGACATCAAGATGAATATCAAGATGGACCCATAACAATTAACTGTCGATTGTTTCGATTTAGAAATGAGATCAGTCCAAGGACCTAAAATCTTATAGCTCGCCTCTTTAATTAATTTAGTTTAACCTCGGTGGTCTTGAGGTAAATTGCTTGGATCAAGACCCGATGTTCATGGGTTCAAACTCAACTAGGGTCGACCGATTTTTCTTTAGCGATAAATTTTCTTACCACAACGCACTTCCTTGAGAGGAGAATTAAAGCCGTCGGCTCCATATAGATTGTGACATATTAAAGAATCCTGGAAGGTATGTGAAAACATCTTTCCTGTCCAAATATGTAGTCCCTTTCCCTCTTGCTCATAGATATTTTCGTGTGATGATATAATCAATCGATTTAGAAAGGGCACCTTTAATAAAATAAAAAAAAATCAGTCTATCGCAGGAAATGATTTATAATTATAACGTTTCAATAATAGTTTCCCTTTTTTTTAGACCTAACTGAGAATGTTATTTTCTCATGATGTGATTAATACCTATATAATATTCGTATACAACTCAAACATGCGAAGGTGAGGTACTTTACACTTATTAGTTTTTAACATACAATGATAAATGAGTAGGCCTATATGAAACCTGAACCAGTGGGCTCATGTGAAAATATGTCAGTATCGTATTGTCTGTCTCTCCCTGACGGGAATGTTGAGGTTCGAATCCTGTATATGTCAACTTCCTAATTGGTTTTGAACCTAACTACACGCAAATTCCAGTAAGCTTCTTCTAAATTCTATCTTCCCCCTATATATGTATATGTATATGGTAAGAAACTAATGGTAAAAATGACTTATACAACCTACAGGATGATTATAAAAGAGACAAATGTGTCAGAAAGAGATGATCGATAATATTTATTCACTAAGCCCAAGTTAGAGGTACATAATATGAATGTAAGTATCTTATTTTATTCTGTAATTGAATAATCATTGATTGTTTTTTCAGTGATTTCAAACCATCTAGTAATTTTTAAAATTCTTTAATTTTGATTGAAGAAAACATTGCTAAATCTAAAGCCTAGTTTTTTATAAATTATTTACACCACACTAAGTGAAATTCCAAGTTCGTTCAACTATAGAAAATTGTTTTATCTACAATAAAATATACTTTAATTTGTGTCAAATTGAAACAATATTTTGTACAGTATTTTTTACTATTTAAAAAATAGCGTTATTTTGATCATTTATTAGTTATTCATTATTACAATATTATCTTGTGTTACAATGTAGATTAATGAAGTAATGCAGATTTTTTGAGAAAATATATAGGTTAAACTCTATTTTTTCTTTATAAAATTCATAGAGAAGGAAAACGATCACAACATATGAAATCAATCATATTGGAATTAATACAATTATCTCCAACCAATGATTTCACAAAGTAGCTAAAATTAGTTTCGATGACAGGCACATTTTATTTAACTCAAAGAAAATACACTTACGGATTTGGACTTTCGATCAAACTGTAATGGGTACTCTCTAAGAAATTTATCAAGAAGTTTATACTCACCCACCAACATGTACGAAGCTGATGGATCTGAAGGATACTATTTTTTTAGAATACTTTACTATTCCGGTCACATCGGCAAAGTTTAAACATCTGGGGCAACAAGAATCCGTCACGTAGCTAAAAGGATGTAACGTAATAAAGAGCGTAACTTGGTTTCAACTCCCAGTGCACTGAACCAACTGTCAAAAAATCGAGGAGTTCTTGTGTATAGTTTATCGGACACAGACTAGAGGAGAGGTTCCTACGTAACGCTGGGAGGTAATTAACCTTGCATTATAAAAATGAATGTATTAAGGTGAGAGCGAAGAGAGAGCCTGATAAGGGCAATGTTTTTGGATTTTTTTTATATATCAAAGCAATGATTCATATTTTACATTATAAACACATATTTAAATTTATACACATGATGATACCAACAGTTCTTGAATATCTGTAATTCGTGTCTTGAAATTTAATGATAACTATTTCTCTTAATTTAAAAATTTTCTCATGTATTCCCACTATGCTCATCACAGATATTGATCAACTATTATCACAATATCTATCAAATTAAACTCAATGTTTCTACTGGAGAAATATTTGATTTTTTTCCCAGAAAAAAGTGTGTTGCTATACAAACTGCAAAAATCCTGCCTTTTTATCTCGTTCACTACACTCCCAACGTAACTTACAAAGTGGCGTGTTGTGAATTGTTTCGAGGGTAAACGGCATTAGTTCAAACTGTACTTGTGAATTGTTCACATTCCTGAATATAGCACTTAATGGTCAGATATTGAGGGGAATACATTCTAGTGTGAGACACGCAGATCTGACAGAGCATATGTATGGTTGATCAAATAGGGCCCAAGTGGGCGTAAACATATCAAAGGTACAGTTCTAACAAGGTCTGATTCCCTTGCAACAATCCACGACACGCCACTGAACCTACATAATATATTTGGTATGGAACTTTAAACCTATTTTTTCTTATTCTTCTATATTTTACTGTATGTATCACTGAAATTCTTGATTTTCTAACAAATGGTTTACTTCTGTTAGATAAAATAAAGTTAAACTTTATTATTATATACCCTTTTATTCTTCCACCAGAAGTTCCAATTTCATTCACTCCTTTCTAAAACTTATAATCCCTTTCCAACCTGGCATTTTCTCTATTTCACCCGGGGAAAAATTATAATAAAAATAATTTATTAATAATTTTTTTAATGACCTGATACGTACATTTAAATGCAAATATTTAAATTAATTGGTCATCAATTGTGAGGCACGTGGTCAAAGGCGCCAGTCTTATTTAATCTGATTCTACATTTACATAGATGTCAGAGTTTAAATCCCAAACCCATGTACAAAGATGTTTTAACCTAAATGGTCTTTATCATTCATCCTCTTGTCCGGGAATATTGAGGTATCTATTTTCCAATACTGGCTTCTCATCATTCCATGTGAGTGGGGGTGAATTTACTCTAAGTCATACTTAAGTTACCTCTACCCAATTAGGGTAAGTATTCAAATTGCTTGGATGGTAAGTAAGCCAAGTTTCACAGGAAACAACAACATCTTAATCCACGTGTATTAACTTAATAAATTCGTTTTAAATTAACTAGTTAGCTATAAAATGTGTAGAGCATAGTAATACCCCTGCGTTAAGGAGACAGATTGCTACTAAAAGGAGGGCTTACTCCCTTGGAAATTCTTCTTTTAATACTGACTATGTGTAGGTCCTAAGAGCTGAAGATCAGTATTTAAACAAGGGACTCCTTTGCGTCAACATACGAGGCCCAGATTCACCGAGCCGGCTGCAACAGCAACACTAGTTACGGCAGCTAATCCCTGAATGACATGTCGCTCTTAAAACACCCTCATTTAATTAAGCAGGAGACCAGCCTGCTCTAACCTCCTGCGTGGATGTGATTACACCCAGGGCAAGGGTTTATCACAGCACTTGACGTAATGGAAATGATGGGTTGGGGGGAGGTGGTAGAGGGTTGAAGAGGGTAGTTTACTTGGAGAACTGGGGGATCAACCAATCCCAGCACTGGCTCTCATTCTTGAGTATGCTGCGACGAAGCAGTGCTGCAAGAGATTCCCCTGGTTTCAGCTTCTTTTTTTAAACCAGACTCTCTGGCTTATTAAGACGGGCATTCCACTGAGATTGAGTCAAGCAGACGATTTTAAAAATTGCTGAATTTTTTGTTAGTATACACTCTCTTTCTTGTTCTGATAACAATTCAAACATTTTGAAAACTATGAAAGAAAATGCTCATAAAATAAACGTGTCAGGACATATATTTTAATAGGAAAACATTCTTATAGTGTTTTTTTATTATTGATATCAACCACAACTAATAAAAAAAATGTAATGTTTCCGATGAACATCTAGGAGAACTCAAACGTTTAGTCAGTCGATCATTTGTTTGTGGGAATGTAGGTGACGTGAGAAAATTTTAGTATTTTTGCATTTTTAATAACAAAACATTTTTTTATTTAAAAAAAATCAAATATTGTTTCGTTACAAACATTCAGTTTATTTTATTTACATGGTGAGCTCAACAGTTCTTGAATACCTGTCAAGGGTTTATTGTAATCTAATGAACATTTTTTCTATTAATTTAAAACGTGTGTTAACTAAAGTCGCTATGCTCATGACAAATATTAAAGAACCATTGATGTCACTATGTACTGATGGCGGGGAGATAGAGGTTCAAATCTCAGTCAGTTGTACTGAGTCTGGTTTTTCCAAAATTGTTTTCCACTATCCCTCAACGCAAATGCGGTAACACTTCCTTCCTATTCCCTAAAACCATTTACGTAATTAGTAAATAAGTGCACAACCCAAATGGGTAGTAAGATGCGGTGCTAAAAATAAATAAGATTATTTAAGCCTACGACGTGGTAAGGCTTAAAAACACGCCTCTATATTGACTTGGTTGAATGGTTAAAGCGAATTTGTACAAGATTATGGACGATCTTCATGCGCTACTGTAAGCTAATTTTTCTTTTTCAAGCACAGCTTCCCACTATTCATTTGGGTCATACGCTTACGTACTAATTATGCTAATGGTTTTAGGGATCCGTAAGATATTTACGGGAAATGTACCAGTATTTGCGTGGAGAGAGAATGGAAACCCATTTTGGAAATAATATCCCTCAGTACACCCGACTGAGATTCGAACCTAGACCACCCCGTCTTAGACGATAATCTAGTCTACTGCGAGAGTAGCACGTTAGACCCCCCGAAGTGGATGCGAGCTAAGTTGTACCTTAAGATAGCACGTAGTGGGTAGCAGGTGGACTTCACATCAAGCTCGTTAAGTTAAGAGATTTCTCAATCACACTCCACGCAAACATGAACACATATTTTACCTTCTTAATTCCTAACTCATTTGTCTCATTTAAGGGTGGCTAGCAGGTACTCATACATGGTGCAGTGCAAACAATATTAAATAAACAACATCCAAACAATACAAGAAACCCGCATTGGTGGGTACGTGGACAAGGACGTTTGTTTCATTTGGTATGTTTCGCCAGTGACGGAGAGATCCGAGTTTGAATTTAACCTGATACGTCTCTGATGTTATACCACTTAAATTTTTTACAGTCCTCCCACATAAATTCTCAAAAAGGCCTACTACCTCTAAATAAAGGGTGGCAAACCCTATTATGTGTTATGCCACTATTTACGTTGCCTAATTTGAGCCAGTACACCTCAAAACCTCTATTATAACCTGACCCTACCATCATTACTATGTGAAAAATACAGCAAAAATGTATTAAGTTAATTTAAATAAAATATAATATTTTTTTACTCCTGAGTGAGTTATTTATATTTGCATTAGGTAGCATGTTAAAAATAAAAAATAAAATAATTAAAACAAAACATTAAAACATTTCTATGGTAAATCATATTTTATAGAACAACATGGATAACAATGTAGTATAAATATAACATAATACTTAATTTTATTATTAGGTTTTATTGATAATAACAATATTAGAAAACAACAAAATACTAGAAGTAATCACAAGAGTTTTTTTTAAATAAGGAAACGTTAAAATCAAATTATTATCAATAATAAGCTGTTTCAGTTTCAGTTAGGCTTTTAGACTTCTTTTATATTCACGTGTTAATCAACGTTTGGTTTGGTCGTTGAAGAACCATGTAGAAAACGGGAGGAAAGGCTGGTGTTTTTTCATTTATTATATTAAAAAAATGTTGGTCAAAATTAATAAAGAATTGCTTCAATACACACATATTCTTCACATGGTTTCAAAACCTGTTGAATATTTGTCATAAGCATAGCAGCATTATATGACAAATTTAATAAATGAAGATAACATTTTCAACCAAATTCCACGACATCATTAAGAGATATTCAAGAAATATTGAGGTCAACATGTGAAAAAAGAATTAAACACTCTTTTATATGAACTTACGGGTGAGCTAACTTTGAACTAGCCCTCTTCTTTACACCCTTAGTGTAATAATTTTAGTAGTTTAGATTGGTAGCCGGATGTAGCGCGTGAAAAAAGAAAGTAATGTAAGAAACTTCCCTTTTACTTGTAACATTCATGTTTTGATCAGAAAATATGTAACTACAAATGTGCTCAAAATGCCGGAAGATGTTTACAAAAGTGTTGGTATAATCGTTGTAAGATTGGATTTGTTTATATGTATCACTTTGGACGCCTGATTGTACTATTAATATCTTCAACACAACTCGGAAGGCGTAAATAGAACATGCACTCATAGTAGTAACATCTAGATACAATCATATTTGCACAGTGTTTAAACCTCTTCTTCCCCCTCCCCCTCAAAGTCATACTACCTATCAAGGATCTACGATTTTATTTATGATAATGAGTCATGTAGACATTTTTAGAGTAAACGTACCCGTATCTATGTGGAAGTATTATGAAAACAAAACATCTTCAAAACACTTGGATGATATTCGAGTCCAGACCCCCATTATCGAAAACCATTTTGAGTTTGACATTTAGTTCACGTGCCCACCGATGCGGATTTAAAGTATTGTTACCAACGGCATCAATTGGCTGATGTTATAAGTAGTGAGTGACATAACGAAAGGTATGAGTTTTGTTGTGATGAATCAATAAACAAGCAAACTTGAAGCACTGACACGAAAGAGATGTGTCGACAAGCCATAGGGGGAAACGAGGTCGAACGTTGGCTTAAAGAGAAGGGTTTAGAGCCCCTCGTTGTTGGTTGATTATGAAATATCGTAGCTAGGAAGTCACGAGGCCACGGGGGATAAGTCGTCGGGTTCACCAAGTACCAGTCGGGGCAGGTGCTCGAGCCCAGGGAGCCAGGGTCAACATCCGTGCAGGTACCGCCTAGCTGCCAACCAGGCCGTAGGTAGACCCTCATACCACCTCATTCAGTCACTCGCTATAACCACTAGGGTATTCATTGTAACTTCACTCTAACATCACATTTCTATTAGAATGGTAGTATTAATAAACTTTTGAAAACCCATAATTGATGTGAATCACGAACCTAAACAAGTAATAATATCATCCCCCACTTTATCCTCGTTCTAAGACATTGTGACAGATCTACAGGCTGACATACGTACAGAAATACAGGACAGGATATTATTAAAATAGAGTTGTGTATTAAGAAAAATTTGAAGTACAGTGAGCTAAATATAATAGTCCTTGGATTTAAAACTTCTGGATGCATTCTCTAGGGCTCTGGTATTGAGTAATAGACGGGATTAAAACCGTGACGATGTTAAATAACAGAGAAAGGGTATAAAACATTTAATTACTCTGGGTGTACCTATTTTATACCTGAAACAATACAGGAACTTGTGTAAGGTATAAAAATATGAAACAATATATTTTTTAATTAGAGCATTCAGCTAACTACCAAGAAGATAAGATAGCAAAGAGTAACACGATTTAACGATAGAATTTCTTAGGACTAGAGAATGGCTTGCACAGAAAATTTCTTTATAGCGTTATTGTGTTAACTAAACTTTTAAATGCGGTAATTTTTCGTCTGGAAGTGGTTTTAAGCCTTAATATGGTTTGTTGTTATTTAAAATGTAATTTGAATTTAAGAATAAACTTATCTTCAGTAAGAAAGAAAATATTCATTAAAGATTGTCGTGTACACTTCGTACTAATGAAATAAAGATAATAATAATAATAATTAGCACTGCGTCTTACTAACCGTCTGGGTTATACGCTTTAAGTACTAATTACGCTAATGGATTAGGAATTGGGAAGATTAAATTAGAGGAAGTGAACCCGCGCTTGCGTGGAGGGAGAGTGGAAAACCATTTAGAAAAAACCACCCCCAGTCTACCCGACCGAGATTCGAACCTCGATCTCTCCGTCCTCAGCAGTCGAGCTCAACACGACAAGCGCGTTAGCCAACTACGCCACACGAGACGGGTCAGTGAAATAAAGGATTAACCCATCATCTACAAATGATTTAAACATATTTGGCTTAAGTAAAATATTATTACACTAGTTTATCTTAGTATTTTAATGAAAATACCCGCTTTGATGGCAACATAGCCTAAGGCATTTATTTTTCAATATAATATACAGCCAATGATAGAAAGATCAGGGCTAGATTTCTGGTCAGGTGTATTTAGAATTTTTACTAAATGTTTTTTACCCACCCTCAAAATCAACATGGGTCCACTTCTTATAAATTTAGTCTTGCTCATTTATAACAAACACTATAGCGTAAATAGTGCATAGGCTTAGTAACCAAAAGTTTAGTGGGACGTTGTGATAAAAAAACTTTTTAAATGAAATTATAAATATGCACATGATCTAGATAGACATTCTATTTTGTATAGCCGCTCCCTTTTCTCACTAAATTTAAAGCTGTTCATCTTTTTAATGGACCTTTTAACAAAAATTGTTAGTGAGCGATCTAATACCGTAGGCAAAAGAGACTATTTGTGACACTTTTGTTAATCCGATATACCTTCTCACTTGTTTTAGTGGATAGGGTAGTCAACCACTATATTAGGTAAACCTATTTATTTTTCGTATGATGCCGACAAAGTTGTTTACTTTTCATATACGAGTTTAACCTTTTAGACTATCAGAAAGTATACATACACCAGGGCGGAGTGTGTTGTAGCTATCAGGAGTATTTTTATATTATTATTATTATTTAGCACCACGTCTTACTACCCATTCGGTTTATACGCTAGTACTTTTATAGAAAGATTTAATTGAATGATGACCTGGTGGTATATGGGTAATGTTTCAGACTTCTGTGCTGGGGATCTGAGGTTCAATCTTTGGTCCCGGCACAGATTTATCTGATTGCCAAACCTTTCCATCACCTCTTAAAAGACGTGTATTAATCACAACTTGTGAATGTGTGGAATTTCAGGCCTCCGCCATGGTTCGGATCCCACGTTAAACTGTAGGTCCTCCATTTCATCTCACAATCACCCTACCATTACACATCAGCGTAAGTGAGTACAGCCCGAACGGATAGTAAGACGTGGTGCTAATAATAATAATAATAATAATTATTATTATTATTATTATAAGAGTTAAATGAAGCCGTGTTTTAATTATAACCTATACGCTTATAATGAATTAGATATGATTTAAATATTAAATTAACAATTAATCTGCCTCTAAATTTCATTCATTTTTATAACAAAGTAAAAAAATCTCTATGCACCAAATTTTGAACAGTGAATATTTGAATATTCTGTTAAACAATTCACAATCGTATTATTATATTCTGATGGTGACTGACTGCATATAAATAATAGCTCTTAATAAACGCTTTAAAATTTTAAACACTTTAATCAAATCACTATTTTTTATCAAACAATATATAAAACTCAGATCTTCAAGGTAAAAAAATATGTTATAGCCAAAATACTGTATTTTATTAATAATGCATTTTAAACTCTTGATAAGCCTACATAAAGGAGATACAATTTTTAACAGTGGGCCTAATAACCAATAAATTAATTTATTCTTTAATGAATAGGTTAGTAATCAAGTCAACAATATAATAGTGCTTGGAAAAGATAGTCATATTTATTAAAATTTGTAGGTTCATGGGTAAACACATTTTTTTAATTAACATTCTAGCCGGTTGTTTGAACGTTTAAAAAACAAGAGTTTTCAAATACCAAATTTAATTATATTTCAATTAAGTTAATAATTAATTGATTCTCTTTGTTATTTTAGTGGTTTGAGGAGGTTGTAAAATAGTTAACATATTAGTTTATATTTGTATTAAAAAAATCTCTTTTATGTATTGGTTTTTTCGCGCCATCCCCGCTAAACTGTATCATACTTTTATCCCACAAATTATTTAAAAGATTATTTTTATCTGTGAAGATGCTTGCTGAAGTAAGCTCTTAAGACGGAGGGATGAAGATGGATTCGAATGACAGACCATAATCAATATAGATGATGAAGATGAGTCAAACACCAGTGATGTTGCGGAAAGAAAGTTCTGGCTACATCTCTAGACAATACACTTTAAAGGTTTTAGTCCAGGTGTGGTAATAACTAATTCCTAAAGTTGCTAACATTTTTTTACCGACGTTAAATTAATATTAAAAACATTACCTTATCAAAATATTAAGTCAAATTAAGCTCTTACACATACTACATATTATACTGTACAACCATTAAATAAAAAGGTAATAAACATATACTTTTATATACTGTACTAAGATTTTTATATGACGTTTTAAAACACTTTTTTTTATTAAAAATAATTAAAATTGCCATTTATTTTTATAATTTTTCTTGTTTTCAAAACTTTGTTTGTCAAAAGTTTCAGCCTGTTAAGCATATGGTCTATCCAATAATATGTTTTGGCATAGGAATACGTTCTAGCAATAACTTTTCCAGAAATATTCTACTTTATTTCCTACTTAAATCATACTTTAGTTACCCTGTTCCGTAAAAAAATAACTAGTGCAACAAAAGCAAAATTGTCTTGAGCCGATTTGTGCATTTTGAGTTTACCAGCAACAAATAGTTAATATAATGGCTAAACATAGTTCTATTATATATATATTTATCACCTAGAGAGAATAAAAACACCATAAAAATGCGAGTTTACAGATATAAATTAGTGTTTTAATATCTATAATAGTTCTTCCTAGCGTCCCCACTGGTTATTATTATGAGCATTTTTGGATTGCTAGAGTTTTCCTCTGATCAACTATGGGGGATCTGAGCCTGCCTAAGTATCAGTTTAGTTATTTATAGTTAAGTAGGTACTCGTACTACTAGCGTATAAAATTAGTCATACTTTCTCACTCCCTATAGGTCCTTAATTAGGATGGTGAGCTTAATAAGATACACAAAGATTCATCTAGAAATAGCTGAGAAATCTTATTAATAAAAAAATCAATCAGCAGTCAAACCATTGACTTCCGACTAGTTAAGAACACTAAGCCCTTTTTACATTGACAGTAATTAATTATAATATAATAACAATTATGTGTAAGCGTCTTCGTTCCTATTAGGGCTATTATGCTTACAGTATTATTATTAATATTATTATTAGCACCGCGTCTTACTACCCATTCGGGTTTTACGCACTTAAGCTAATGTGTTATGGTAGGGTGATTGTGAGATGAAATGGTGGACCTAGAGTTTAACGTGGAATACGAACCACGGTGGAGGCTTGTCATTCCCCGCATTCACAAGTTGTGATTAATACACGTCTTGTCAGAGTTGAAGGAAGGGTTTGGTAATCAGGTAAATCTGTGCCGGGACCGAGTATTGAACCCCGGGCTCCAGCACATATGCTTACAGTAATGGTGTAGAATAATATTTAGCACCGCGTCTTACTACCCGTTCGGGTTATACGCTTTAAGTACTAATTACGCTAATGGATTAGGAATTGAGAAGGTTGAATTAGAGGAAGTTAACCCGCATTTGCGTGGAGGGAGAGTGGAAAACCATTTAGGAAAAACCACCCCAGTTCACATGACCGAGATTCGAACCTCGATCTACCCGTCCTCAGCAGTCGAGCTCAACACGACAAGCGCGTTAGCCAACTATGCCACCGAGGCAGGTAATGGTGTAGAAAAGAGAAGGGTAATATTGAGAGTAAATGTTTGCAAGTTTCCATATATGGAGTGTTAGAGATGATAAGACAAAAAAAAACCTTACTAAACCCGGCTAGGATTAAAATTGTTATCTACGCATTATTGTAATACCATATCAAAATAGTCATTTTTTAAATGGTCTGCATCAATAGGCATGCAGACCAATGTCTATTTGACCTGGTTTTGTTTTCTGGTCACATGAGTTCGGGGTTAGAAAATCGGCAAAGTTAAACTAAAATAATTTTTCCTAAACTATTTCTAGCTCTCCTTAAACTCAAATGTGGGCGTATTTCATATAAACTCTACCTCCCTCATCCTCACCCTATAAGTGTAAACATTCAGATATATCGAATGGATATATAGATATGCTGACAGAAAATTTCTAGGGCTTTTCATTATTTACACTTTTTTTTTAAGGGAGAAGTGAAGGAGAATATCCAAGGATACAAATTACTAGCTACGAGAGAGATTGAGACAGCATATTTTATAGGGAATATATTAATTATCTTTAATCTGGAAGTTGTTTAAACTTTATTTTGAATAATGCCTTCATCAAACTTTGTAGTATCGTTATGTATATATTTATTTTCCTTAAGAGTGTTTAGGGAATATTGTAACTGTAGAAATAAATTGAAAATAAAATTGTTTTGAAATACAAAGTTGTTGTAAAACTATTTTATTACTTTTAATTAATATTGAAATATTCATTCTAATATAAAAACAGATTCGTTTAAAAAAGTTAATTGTGACAAACATTTAAAGCAATAAATCTCTGTGGTCGGATATAATTAATTAATTGCTGAGCAAACGTTTAAAACAAATTCGAATTAAAACCAATTAGTTCTGCTAGATATATTAAACCAATAATTTCAGTTCTACTTTCACATGAAAGCTAATTAGCTCTCTCAGGTGTACTAAAAAATTCATTATCTACTTTAGCAATTCATAATATGAATGTATTACTTAGTGAAATATTAATAGTCTCCCGACACTTTCTCTTTCTATCTATATATAGCTGTTCAAAATTGTATATGTTCTGTGTTTGTGTGAGATATATATAACACATAAAATACACAATTTTTAATAACTTTGACATTATTATTATTATTATTATTATTATTATTATTATTATTATTTCTGACTACAGTGGTTATTTTATATTGTATATTATTTACTCAGAGATTTTTGTATTTTCTTATTTTTATGTTTACCTTGAGACTATTAATCACACCAAAGCATTATTATATCCAATCAATATTGCTCACAGTTAATTTTTCTTGGAAATTATTTTTTAATTTCTCATTGTAATTTCGTAAGTTGAGAATTTTTAGTAGCATATTTTATATGATATACCTGTTATACCTGTTCCCGTTAAGCACCATTTTTGTTTTGACCTATTATTAGGTTTTTCATAACAAGAGGTGGCACAATTTTTTTTATGTCAGGTCATCGAGGTATGTGAAATAATTCCCTGAATTACATACAATTCAGGAAGTGTAGGTCAATGACAACATTTTGCAATGTGATCCTTCTCTCATTACATTATGCTCAAGTATTGGTTGTTATTCTAACCGAGTTACTAGATAAATGTATAACAGAGTGAGAATTTCAATTTAAACCTCCTTCTATAAATAATAAATAAGGCATCAGATTTTAAAATAATTCTTGTTATACTAAATTGTTGTTATATACTTATGAGATCTTCCTATATAAAAATTATCTTAAAAATGCTTTGTTTTGCCTACACCTTAATGTCTGCAGCATGGTAGGTAGCTGAACACTTTATTAGAATTTAGAGACTAGCTCTGTCGAGGGTCTGGCTCTGGAACTTGTTGATTGCCACGTAAAATGCCAGTTGGATTGTGAACTGTTTCCAGTGATTAACTAAGGGCAAGTCCATATAGGTAGTTGCGAGATCCATCCGAGGTATAAAAATTGGGTTCCTTGTTAGGAATATGTGAGGATGACTTTTTATCAACCTATAAATTGCTATGAGAGTTTTGTTACACAACTCCCTTTTGACACTAATATTTTGTAACAATAAGATTCCACTTGTTTACAAATTCAGTTTATGGTGAGACATACCTAAGAGAGTGAGAGTTTTGAGGAAACCTTCCTTTCCTTTTCGACATTGCAATCAATAGAGACCACACTATAGAGCATGCAATTTATTCTTAAAGTAATTTTTAAACCATCTTATTTACAAATATCACATGTTCCTGGGATACAATACTGACATATTAAAAAATGTAATACGAGGGGTGTTCAAAAAGAAACCGAACTTTTGCTATAACATCTTTATTGCTCATTGTACAAAATTTTAGGCACTGTAACCTTCAAAGTAGTCCCTTCTACTGGCAATACACCGTTCCCAACGTTGCTTCCATTTTTGGAAAGCCTCCTGTAACGCACTTTGTGGGATGGCGCGCAGGTCTCTTGTCGCATTGTCCTGAATCTCCTCTATGGTTTAGAAACGACATCCCTTCAACGTGGTTTTAAGTTTGGGAAACAGGAAAAAGTCTGCTGGGGTTAGGCCCGGAGAATACGGTGGATGGGGCACTATGGGAGTGTGATGTTTTGCTAGATAGCTGCGGACAAGGAGCGACGCGTGAGCNACCTTGATCTTTGACCGACTCATGCGTGCTTTTTTGGACGAGGAGACCCTTTGCCCACACACTGCGACGACTGCACCTTCGTTTAAATATCATAGCCATAAACCCACGTCTCATCGTCTGTTATGATGTACTTAAGGAAGTTTTCATTGTCATTGGCAAGCAGTTCCTGGGTGATTTCAACACGGGTCTTTTACTGATCGTCTGTCAACAAACGTGGCACGAGTTTTGCACTGACACGACGCATATCAAGTTTGTCACTCAAAATTTGATGGCATGAGCCTACGCTGATGCCCACTTCGTCAGCAACTTCTCGAACAGTTAAACGACGATTTCCACGAATCACAACACAAACTTTCTCGACATGGTCGTCATCTGTTGATGTGGAAGATCGTCCAGGTTTGGGATCGTCACTGACTGACATTCTGCCATGTTCAAAACGCTTAAACCACTCATAGCATTGCGTTCAACTAACACAGTCCTCCCCGTATGCTTGGCTAAGCGATTTAAATGTCTCTGTAAAAGTTTCGCCAAATTTGTAGCAAAATTTCACACACACACGTTGTTCTTTAAGCTCTTTCATTGTCCCTTTGGCACTAATCCGACGAACAGCTTGCGCACGTGCTCACTTCAGCGGATGTAACTCGCTAATTAACGGTCAGAGAGAAACGCGGCAAATGGCAGTTTGTTGTCTAAGCCTGCCGCTACGTGCAATCAGTAGCCGCAACGTGCTCCCTCTGCCGGTTGGGGGGCGATTTCAAAAGTTCGGTTTCTTTTTGAACACCCCTCGTATATCCTGGGCTTTAAGATGACTGATAAATGTTTCCTTAGCTAAGTTACAAACTATTATAAGTTGGTATATGGCATCTAGATCATCATCACCATCATTAATAACTTTTCCAGCCTGTGGCCAGGTCGATTTGTTAACATGTCTTAGTCTTCCTTTATCTTCAACCATTCTTCCTCCTTTAATTTTTTCCATTCTTCTCCGCTAACATACACACTTCATGTTATTTGCTCCTCCCATCTCTTTCTTGGCCTTCTTTTCGATCATTTCTCTCATACTTCATCTCCATAATTTTTTTGGCATCCTATCTTTTTCCATCCTCAGTACATGACCATACCATCTCAGTCTTGCTTCCTTTACTTTCCCTTACTGTTATTCATTGTGGAAGGCAACGGGAAACCACCACACTTTCTTAACTCCCCTATGTACTGTTAATTATGAACGGACCTAAGATCTATCGACCTTGACATTACTGGTAACGGTGAGTGGCGAAGTATAGCGGACAAACTTTAAATTAGGAGTAGTTCCACAACATGGCGACCTAAATGGAGATTTAGAACGGAAGTTTTAATAATCTTTTATAAACTATTATTTCAATATGTGTTAAGTAATTAAATCTCTTTGTACATTTTTTAGATATGTAATTTTACCATAATTTTTCTTTTATATCTTTTATTTTAAAAATGCTTAGTCTTCAAAAATTATATTATTGGTCCTTTTGTTATCGTGAAAACAAACTTATCTCTGATTGGCTAAACTAATCTCAGGATCCCCCGTTCAGAGAGATTTCCTTTTGTCTCGTTCATTCTCTATTTGGATCCTATTGGCGTGAGACGTAATTTTTTTGTTCTCTTCTTTTTTTAAAATTTTATTCTAAAATCTATTCTAAATTAACATGTAGTCTTTTACTTTTGTTTATCTCTTTTTTGGGGGTTATGAGGTAAAGTTTCCGTATATGTACATATTTTTTTGGTTTAATTATTAACTTTTAGATTTAGTATTATTATGCATTTTTGTGGAATTCCAATGTAATGTGGAGATTGTCAACCATGTGGCCTGGTTCTTTTTATAATATGGTTTTGTATCAATCGACATCTTATAAACCACGCATTTTAAAGTTTAATAAAACAGGGGATTAAATATAATGTTTGAAGATGATTATCTTTGTATTAATTAATTTTATTTTTGGTTTTCTCTGTTCTGCAGGAGATATCTTTTTTATACCTTAAAAAAATCGGTAATGTAGTAAATATAAATGTTCTATTTTATTTTGAATTAATCTTTTATTATCTTTTTATCATCTTAATCTTTTATTATGTTTTTTATTACCTTTTATTCATTTAATAAATAATACAGTCCTTTTGTAATTGGGTTATGATTTAAAATTAAGCACGTGGGAATCCACGTATTTTGAATAACTATCAACCTCCTTGTGTATTAATTACTTACCTAATTACTATGCTAATTTTCTACTTATGCTCTCTTTCAGTCTTAGCAACAGATATACCATTTTTAATTAAACTTAATAAGTGTTACTGGACACCTCTCAATGAGGCGATCAGTACACCTAGTACACGGGATCTCTATCAGATAGTGTAGGCAGCACTATCCAGCCGAAGGGCTGAGTGGAGGCTCAGCGCCGGATAGATGGAATTCATATTAAACCAACTTTCGGGTTGTTGACTTAATAATAAGATGGTCTAGTTTTGGTTTAAGTTCTTGAACTATGTCCCTAAATTGTGGTATAAATCTTGTGTGTTTTTGAAAAACTGTAATTTTTCACTTCGCAATTGAATTTTATCCAGTGGCTTAAGGCGTCACATTTGCAATGGAAGTCAGGGTTAGATTCCTGGTTGGGTGAATGGGGGACGTTCTTCAACATGCGATTCATTAGTGTAAGCTTTTTTCTATCTCCCTTATCCACTAATTTGGGTACATCTCTCTAAACTATCCTCCCCGTTTCTATCACTCACACTAGGATTTCAACAATCATAATACCGCCATTAGTGGGCACACAAAAATAACATCAATTGTATCTAGTCTTGTTTGCTAGTGATGGGTAAGTAGGGGTTAGTATACCAGCAGATTTCTCTTAGAGGGAGTGGGGTTCCTTAATGCTTACTGACTCTACCTCCTTGAAATGTGGATAAATTCCAATCTCATTACCATCTATTTAATGTTATTAAAGGTGATTGTATTCCATCGGTTTAGTAAGACGCATTTAATAAAAAAGGGTTTTTAAATATTGGTGTGAAGCCATGAAACGTAGATTTTCGAAAGGTTGGGTGGTTCTTGAATTCTTATGATTAGATTATACCAACTAAGCATAGCGTATATGAGACTGTATTAGAGATTAAAAGGGAGCACTCGTATAAGTCACCGGCCACTCTCATTTTTTCCATAGTAAACCAAATTAGTCGAAAGAAAGAGTAAAGAATCTTTTCTCATTTGTAAAAACCTTAAGTGACGTTGAATGATGGCGATACCATTTGTTCCCATTTAAGTGTAAAGCTGATATTAAGGGATCTGTTTTAGAATGAAAACAAAAGAGCCTTATCTACGATAAGCTTGAGCTCATTGCTCTCACAATAGAATTACTTAAAATATTAATTTTAAAAATTTATCACCGCTTCTTACTACCCATTCAGGTTGTACGCTAACTCTATATTACTACTAGTTTGGGTGACCTGGTAGTCTAGAGGTAAGGGGTCGGACTTCTGATCTGGGGTCCGGGGTTCAATCCTCAGTCCCGGTACAGATTTATCTGATTACCAAACCCTTCCTTCACCGCTGACAAGACTTCTTGTGAATGTGGGGAATGCCAGGCCTCCACCGTGGTTCGGATTCCACGTTAAACTGTAGGCCCTCCATTTCATCTCACAATCACCCTACCATTACACATTAGCGTAAGTGCGTATAACCCGAACGGGTAGTAGGACGCGGTGCTAATAATAATAATAATAATAATAACTATTAGTTTGGCTTGTACGTAAATGCATCTAAGATTTGAAACAGTATATAGAGTATCTTGCAATTAAATTCACATTGTGTAGATAATATTTTACTAGATCCCTCCTGTATTAGTAAGGCATGAAAAGTAGTGTTTTCTACTAAGCTAATGTAGAGTATATTCGTAGATTTAGTAAAATGGCTTACTAATAATATGAGTTTTAATGCTGTCCACCAGCATCTTGTGTCAACGAATCTAAAGGAATAGAAAAGAGAGGATTATTTTAGGTCTTCTAAAATATTTTATTAGGAGAAAATGATAATACGATTTGTATAAAACCGTTTCAATAAATTTTGTACCCAGAATAGTATGCACATAGCTTAAGGCGTCAGGCTCACTATGTACTGGGTTTATGGCTATAGGGAGAATTGAAATTCATATATTTCCTGGGTATAATTTAAATGGTTTTCTTAGTGTGATTTTTTTCCATCTCCTCTCTATGATAATTATGGTAAACCTCACCTAAACTACAATTTTTTTTTGTTTAACAATTCTTATTAGCCATCCAAGGCTATGTGAATATTTTAATGAATGGGCTGTGAAAGAGAAAGAAAATTTAAATACATTTTTGAAAAACATGATGAGTTGTAGTAAGGAAACAATATTTAATCTTAATTATAGTAATATAATTCACTGTAAAGAATAGTTATAAAATAGGATAGAAAATATGTTATAAATGGTACTGAATTTAAGATCAATTGAAAATTTAAGTAAAAATACTCTCCTTAATATCTATGAGGATTTTAAATATTACTATTTTACTCATATTGGTTAATATTTAATGTTCTATTAGATATTAAGGACAGTATTTTTACTTACATTTTCTATTGATCTTAGATTCAGTACCATTTATAAATATTTTATATCCTACATTTATAACTATTCTTTACATTGAATTCTATTATTATAATTACAATTTAAATCAAACTAACCAACTTTGAACAGAGAAAGATTGAAAATTAAATATCTTCTATACACCGAGCCAGGATTTGATCTTCAACATCCCCATTACTGCCAATTCACTAACAAGCTAGACCAGATAAGATTGATGCTTGAGAACGAGTGTCCACCAATACAGATTCATAGTAAGTATCCCTGGAGCTAAACGTACCAATACAATTGATTACAGGTCAGTATAATTATCCTGAAATCTTAGGTAACCCAAACTCGTTCCATCAAATGTGCCTGCTTTCAAGCCTTGTTTGAGCATTATACATATAGCACGATCAATTATATTAATTAGACCATAAAAATACGAGATAGCCTGCCGCATCATTTATCCTAAGTCTCTAAACCAAATCCAACGCTTCATCATCCAACAAAAGTTTCATACGTTACACTGGTCAGAGATAGGCCGCATATTATTTATATCGTTCACCTGCACTGTTTGCAGTTGTCTATTTTGCATGACATTTTTTTTTCAGGGGAAAAAGGTGGGGTGGCTCGATTCTAAAACCAACATTGGGTTCACTTGGATAAATGTCAGTTTAATTCATTCTGGATTGCCGAAACTGGAAAGTAAATTATTATAACCTGGTCTACTGCATTGGTGATTCTCTTTCTGCTCTTTTAATCTAAGCAAATGCGGGTACATTAAGGATTTTTAAAAACTTTTTCATACTTATTCATTTAGTGTAGTAACATTTTGGTACAAAAATGCAGTGTAAGAAAGTTGATTCTAAACTCAACACAAAGTATTTCTTTCATCCTATAGTTTCGTGGTATCTTCTTGTATTCGAAACCCTGGTACAGTTCCTTAAGGTGGGATGGAAGTATACGCGAGAAAAGGCATTTGTTATTGCAGTTTTTATAGCAATTTTTTTTTCACAAATTAATAAAATATCGGTCCAATAGAAAAATAGAGTTTAATTTTCTTCACATGATGGTATCAAAAGTTCATGAATATCAGTAAAGGCTGTCCAATTAATTTTAAAACAATTTTAATCTTCATTTAAAAAGTTGATCATTTAATGCCGCTATTCTAATGCCAGATATTCAACCACCGTTAAGATCACCATGTGAAGAGAACTAAACTTTATGTTTCTACTGAAGTGATATTTTATTTATTTTGACAAAAAGAGTTTTGCCGTAAAAACTGCAAAAACAGAGGGATTTTTTGCGTCCCATTCCACATCACCTTAATATGCATTCTCATGGTTCTATACCTTTAGATATGATAGTTTAGCTCACTGATAGTATGTTTTTGAGCTAGATCATATGCAAAAAAATAGTTCTTGATGCTTTTTTCCTTAGCTAATCTGGACAAAACGTTTCCAGGTTCGGGTGAGAACTACGTCAAGTATCCGACGTGACGTACTCCAAGGCTCATTCATTTGTTTTCTTCTAGTTCATGAAGAAGGATGGACAACCTGCTTTTTCCTTCTTGTGCCTTTGTGTGTGGGTGTGTGGGTGAAGGTGGAAGGGGAAGGAGGGATTTGAGTGCTACGTTTTCAAATAAAATGAGTTTTGTAGAAGAGGTAAAATATCAGCGAGGATGTTCAAAGAGGTCACCACTTTAGAATTAATAATGAAAAGTTAAAATACGTCATAACCTTTGGTTCTTTGGAATGTTGATATATTTTAGCTACAGTTACATAACTTGGAATACCCTAGATATTATTTACTATTTAATTCTTGTTATTGCAATAACGATCTAGGTCTTGGTTATGAACACACTATTGTTAATCTAGTATACTTTCAAGCAATGACAGAAAATCCCTGATACACTCTCTTACGATGAAACCCCACTTCGATAACCGCATGATTAAAAGGCGTCACTATCATGTTAGACTGATCAACCAATAATAAGGAGATAGATTGGATTTCGAATATAACTAGGGTAGTTTTTTCATAAATGTCTCTCCCCTCTCTTTCCAAGCAATATCTGTACACTTTTTCTAAATTCAACCTTTATCATCCCTAAATAGCTACCGTAATAAGTACAGTAGCCCCATGGCTTCTTTGGTGCTGACTGACAGCTTTGAAACGTTACCAGACCAAATTATGTATCCCTACCCCGAACCATATGATCTACAAAAACATTTGTTTAGCAGCTGTAACTTCTGACAGTCAAAATTTACGTATATACCTAAATGTTGAGTGTCATAAGTGAGCTGTGAGCTGTCAGTCAGCACCAAAGAAGCCATGGGGCTACTGTACATAATTTTGCGTATGCGTACATAATATGCGTATGTATAGCCTGAAAAGACAGTAAGACACTGTTTACTAAAAATATCTGTTGAGATAAATTTCTCAAAATTCACAAGTGTCAAAGGTTGTTTCTGTTTCTTTGCATGATGGTGCAAGCCCAACGTGGATAGTTCAATAGTAGCTAATTGAAGCACCTGTAAAAGATTACATGTAGATTTATTTACAACAAAACGTGTTTAAATAATATATATTATATATCTATTATATGCACTATTTGTATTGTATGATGGATTCTTTAGAGTACCTTTTAAAGCAAAGATGATTACATAAACGGCCTCTAAATCCCATTTATATAATGAATTTTTCTACATATTTTAAACTTTCCTAGCCATTTATTTCTTACAAATATTAATACAATTTTGCCATTTGATTTGACAAAATGTATTGTGATTAGTCCCCTTATAAATATTTCCAAAACAACCAGCTGTAGTATTTGTCATATTTACCACTTTTCATAATCAATTTGAAATATTCCCAATTTATTTAAATATATTTTAGAACGTTGTAGCATAATTTGATTGACGGATGATGATTTATTTAAATTAAAATGCATTTATGTAAGTTATTCTAGAATACATATATTATATATTCTCTATAATCTTGAATCTTCTGGGTATTATATTTCGTACAGCCAGCTCTATTTATTTATTAGAGATGCAATTTCGTTATAATAAATTTATATATAAATAATTAGGGTACATCAAATTATCTCTCTATATATATATGTAAATAGAATTATGGATGATGAAATTCTTAGGAGAAAGTAGTTGTAATATAATAATTGTATGAATAGAACTGTTTAGCGGCTATGAACGTACTGGGCACAGTATATTAAGTTTGATTTTGAAGGTAATAATAATAGAAAATTGCTTGCTACATTTATTTCGCGTTACATATTTCACACAGTGAAAGGCTATACATAACAATAATATGTGATTTAGAACTACACACAAAATTATGCAAAATAATTACGATTAGAAGAGGTTGAACAAGCGATATGTATATATTAGGCCTGTAACAGAATTAAATATTTTTTACATCAATAATAAACCAAAAATAAGTTACCTGAAAAATGTCCAATTTATATTATTATGGTTAATATTATTATTATTTATTATTACTATTACCTTCAAAATAAAAAATAATATACAATAGGAAGTACGTTCTTAGCTGATGAACAGTCCTATTCTTACAATTATTTTATTGTGTGAACCTGCAGAGAGCTTTGCTGGGGAGGGCCTGTTCGTCCTCAGTGAGTTTTTGGACCAGGTTTATAGAATTAAATGCAAATATCAATACATATTACCCATAAAGCATACACCAGAGTAAATTTATCAGCCTGTAAGCGAGTAGACCTAGTAGCTTGCTTATCGAAACGCAGGAACCGGAGTACGTCCTTTAACATATTTTCTCCTATTGTTTGGGTAAATACAGGTGGACCCCACTCAATTGACCACAGAATATCTAGGTCAAGACAGCCTGCGCTGTATCCTCCTCTGGCATATTACAACGCAATGAAAGCATCAAGCTCGTCAAACAAAATTAACAATTTTTGTCTACTGTTTTTTTCGAGATTCAGTTTCGGTACATTTCTTCACGTACCGCAGCATTGGTTCAGCAATAAACAAATTCCATCCCTAGCCACACTAACATTTTGAACATGACGTTTAACATGTGATGTCGGGCCAGGTGCCTCCTTTAGGATGTTCTGCCTAGCTAATCTTTCTGGAGCATTTATATGGGTGTTGATCACTGTCCACATGGTATTTCCACCTTTTCCTATGATTTAAGTACCAGCTACAATAGGAGTAAATGCCCTCCGGCCTATTCCTTAGTGACCTGTAGCAAGTGGCCTTGAATGGTGGCGCGGTCCGCATGTACTAGATGTATCACTTCCGCGAATGTTTCCGTCACAATCTACAACTTTTCCGCGACTTCTGTCTGCTACAGAACCTACATGGAAGAGGGAAATGTTCTTCTATCGAAAGAATAGTCGCCTCAAATATAATAAATATAAGAATTCAGCAACCATTCTAAACCATAAAAGTAGGAATTGGAAATAAAAATACTTGCTTGTTGTTGGTTGCCTACTCCTGTTGCTGATTTATCAAATTATTGACTATTATCTTAGTTATTAAAAGATACAATAATCTATTAATCACTCTCCTCTTCTTCGGAACTTCCTGTATCCAGCGAGTTCGCTGTGAATTCTTCATCAATGTTGTTGACATATTTCATTATAATCTTTACCCAATTGTTATTCTGGTAGATCATTTAGCATAGTAACTACATGAGTAGGATTAAGGTGATTTCTATTCATATTTTTGACCATGCATTACCACATACAACGTAATGTACGTAAACTCTTATAGTTACATCAAACGACAAATAAGAAGCTTGCGCAAAAGAAATTCAACGCTTGGCTAAGAGATTTGTAAAATCAGGAGTGGGGGTAAGAAAATCCCAGCCGATTGGAAATAATCTGCTTATTGCTTTGCTTCTAAGAATTTAGTTGCTATTTCCATCACGCTGCTTCACAAGAAAGAGTCATTGCAATACAAATCAAAGGTAATTTACAATATATTATACTACCTTATAATATAATATATTACATTCCTAAAATTATTGCTATTCACAGATTAACACTATGATGAATTAAAAATAGGCCATCTTGCAAGAAATTAATACCGGTCACACTGGCCGCTCTTGGTTCTTCTAGGTATTATGTTTCGTACAGACAGTTCTAATTATTTATGAGAGATGTGATTTTGTTACAACACATATAATCCTACTTTATGGAAAGTCACACAGTAACAATAATTGCCTTCAACAATTACGGATGTTATGAAACATTTAATTGTTAAAGCGGTCAAAATGACCGCTCTGGGCTTTTTAGTGTTTTAAAAGGTTCACAGATAAAATCAAAATTATAAATCTCACTAAAATGAATGTAATATTAATTTTAATTGGCTAGATTTTGGTAGTCTAAGCTCATCATAGTACTATTTAGTTTTCTCGTGTATTGTACAGGTGTATGTGTTACCTATTAAATAGCATCAATAAATTGGATTTAAATTTTATATTATAAATAAACAACACAGTATTTAGTTAATATCAACAAATAACTAACTTAATATTCTTGTAATTAATAGATCAGTAATAACTATGTGATTCTTCAGTGAGTGCTTGCAGAAGAAAAATTTGACTTTACCCTCACTAGTAATAATATAGGCCTAAGAAGTTGGCTATTACGTTTTGAAAAACACAATTTTGTTTAATTAATACCCATACACATAAGAACAAAGATAAAGCTCAATTACTCGCTTCGGTCGTAGTATGATAAAAGGCGCTACTCTCGCAATATATTAGACTGCTGCAGATGTAGAGATCGAGGTTTAAATCTCGGTCTAGATTACTGAATGGGGTTTTTCCAAAATGGTTTTCCACTCACCCTTCAAGCAAATGCGTGTACACTCCTGCTAAATATAGCCTTCCTCCCCTTAAAATATTAGACTAGCTAGTACATTAGCGTACAAAAAAAACAGGTATTAATACGGTCAGAATTATTTTGTTTGCTTGTAAACTAAAAATTTCGGATTTCGAATAACGGCCTGAAGTTTTTAAATGAATTTCCCCCTACACGCCTATGAAGATACAATAATTTACCTCTAAGTGCTACCTCCCATATCCCTTATATATTTAATAAACTATACAGATAGCTCAGATATTTATTGAGGTAGGTAATAATTTTTAATCAAAAATAAATATTATTGTGATTTAATTATTATTTTAATGGTATAAGGACTTACAATAATAATGCTTTTATAATTAAATTTTATTGCCCTGTTATTTAGCTAAACCAGAAAGTTTGATGTCGATCATATAATATTTTACATACTGTAGAATCTGGAAAATACATAATCATATTATTTATTTTAATTTTAAATAAACATCTCGGGGAAATAAATTATAAACCTAATAGTAATTGACATTTGTATAATATATTTTGAGCAAATTTGTCAACTTATGATTTTATACATTACATTACTCAACCAGCATATTATGATTAATACCATAATTTGATTAATATTTCTTATTTATTTTTCTTGTGACTGGATGTATTGAATTACTTTCTTGCTTGACTTTTCTGGTGGATGGGAGGGCGGACAGCTTTCGTCAAAGAAATAAGATCAAACTACCCGAATAAATAGTCGTATGCTTATAGGAGTCGCTCTCGTGCTAGACTAAATTTTAGGTGAAAGCAAGATTGGGGTTTTAATCCCGGTTGGGCTCCAAATATTTCTGCAGTCTCTCTTTCTCTCTCTATCCATGCAAATTTGGGTTAATTTCCTATAAAATTATACCTTCTCCATTCCTACTCCATTATCGTAGTTAGTGTAGGTATGCCTATAATCCAAATAGGCTTTAAGACTACATACTCAGTCATAAAAAAAAAGTTTAGAAAAAGCATGTCAGTAGACTCAATTAAAATATATTTTTTCATAATGAAAAACATTAATATTGAGCATCTGGTATATTGGATTACTGTATAATTGGAAAGAAATTTTGCCCAAATCTTTGTGGTTATTATAGTGATATTATTAAATTAAATTATTGATCAATAGGTATATTTATTAACAAATAGAATCGCCCATAACTTATGGGAAGTTCCTAATAATTTAAAATTCAGTTGCTTCAGAACCACGTGAAGAATAAACTTTTGATGTAGTAGAATTTTTTCTAAAAGCTGTCAGTCAGTGTCTGCTGATCAATATCAAAGCTCTGGTCATAAATAATATTATGTCCGTTTATTCGTCAATTTATATGCTTTTAAAATTTTTAAGGATCTAAATTTAAGAAAATTATATTTTAAAATAAATATAATATCGATAGTTTACTTTGATATATCTCGAAATAATTTAGCATCCTTGATGATAAGTATCACAGGACCTGCTCTAGGAAAATCACAATAATTCACCACTATCCAATAGATTCTCCCTACTCAGTATGAATAGAACTAGTTTCACGCTTTTCCATTTGGCAGCGTAGTGATCTGTTGTGAGAGCAAATAAAAGTTCAGAACCAGCTGACTATTTAATGCTCATGTGCTGTGTAACTAGATACATGTTTTAACATATGCCACTAGAGTGTTAGAGCGATTTTAAACAACACATTTGAATTAAAATGAACGTGTGTCGAGTTTGGTTTATTTGTATCATTGTGACAATACAATAATTGAACAACACTTATAGTGGCAATAACCCAAGTCCTAAATATATATTTATCTACTCTAAAATATAGTATGTTGAAAGTTAGAGGTTTCTAATTTATGTTGAAAGTGGGTCAAACAGCCTTTCTTACGATTATGTGATATCTTAATCATCTAAGTGTTTTCGGATTTCCATTTTATGTTAAGTTGTAAAAAAAAATTATCTCCAAATATCCCAATTAGGTAACAGTTGATTTTCACGAAAAAAGTCGATTTTATCAAAATTGGCTATAACGATTTTGATTAAATTTAATTTCAAAACATTTATAAATATTACAAACAAAATTGCCACTCTAAATATTTCAGCAAAATGACTTTAAGGGCTCTGGTTTGATGCGTAGATTCTCATTTTTTATCATTATATCCGAAAAGATTAGAGATATAAAATTTTTAACACTGAAAATATATCTATATTTATTTATAATACAAATATTGTATTCGAAACATATTTTTATAGAACCAATATATTTCAAAATAAATACAAATATGTATATTTTTTATTTTTTCGAACACTAATAGTTAAGTATTGTGACAGTAAAAAAAATAAATTAACCTGAAATGTTGATGGATAATGAAGTCTCATGACCCTCCGAACCCTAAAAAGTGGTATTTTCAATGCCGACTGTCTGTTTTTTAACCCTAAAATTAAGAGTTGTATAATAAAAAGCGAAAGAGAAAATATTTATTTTCTCAAAATTGGCTTAACGATTTTGATTAAAATTAGTATCTAGTCACTGATTAAGATTATAAATAAACTTGCTATTTTAATTTTCCCATACAAATTTATTTTAGCTTAATTTACACGAGTGGAAATTTCCGTATCTCCGCAATTATTTGAGAAACTAAATAACTTATCATTGCAAAATTGTAATACTATTAAAAATAAAAAACTTGTATATGAAATATATTTTTATAAAATCAACAGTTTCTGAGATATTGACAGAAATATTAATAAAAATATGTGAGCTTTTGTTGTAAAGAGATACTACTTAAGTTTTAACACAATAATTCGCTAATGCCATAGAGTAAGAAATGAGTTAGTCTCTAAAAAATAGTGTGTTCTCTTTCTTTCAACCTCTTAGGAGAAATGTTTGTTCGTCAATAATATATTTCTATCATTTTACACTCAATAGTCAATATATACCTATTGTATTGGTCAAAACTTATAAAATAGAAATTTAATAGTAATGAGATAACCATAATATGTGCAATCCCTAGTAAAATGTCAAACATTTTAAAACAAAAGTAGACATTTTAATACGAATTGTTGATCGTTGGGGACCCAATAACAGTAATTTTACTTTCTCATTACCTCACAGGTAGAGCAAGTATTGTGATCGTAAAAAAAACTGAACTCGAGATTTTGATGGATGTTGACGTCTCATGATCCCCCGAACTCTAAAAAGTGGTTTTCGCAATTCCGCCTGTCTCTATGTCCATCTGTCTTTCAGGTCTGTCAGTCTGTAGCCTAGGCTAGAACCTAAACTATTTTACCGATTGGGATAAAACTTTGTATCTATAGTTTTTATAGGTTTACCCCAAAGAATATTTTGGAATAGGATATCCAACCATAACACTAATAGTATATTCCCTAAGGGCCTAAAGATTTTGATTAGGTTTTCATTTATAAGCATTGATCAACATTACAAACCAAATGGCTACTTTTAACTTTTCGTCAAATTGACTTTAAGGGTTCCGGTTTTATACGTAAATTCTATTTTTTAATTTTATATTCGTAAGTATTTGAGATATGAAATTACTTATCATCCCATTCGTGTGGATATATTTATAATACGTATCTTTTGCTTGAAATTTATTTTTATAAAACCAAAATTTTCCAAACTATACACCAATATATTTTTATTTTAACTTTGCCAACACTTTTAGGTAAAGTACAGTATTATGACCGTCAAAAAAATCTAGCCCGAGATGGATGTCGACGTTTCATGAAACCCCGCGCCGTATGTCAGTGAGTCTGTCAAACCCTTAAATTAATAACAGTTTACTAGAGGCTTAAATGAGACAAATTCTATTTTCTCGAAATCGGCTAAATCGATTCTATCCCTCCTATTTTAGACTCAATAGTCAATAATTACCTACTGTATTGGTCAAAATTTATAAAACAGAAATTTAATAGCAATGCGATAACCATAATATGTGCATCCTCCAGTTAAATGACGAAAATTTTAACTGGAAGTTTAAATTTTAATACAAAATGTTGACCACAGGGGACCCAAAATCAATATATCTTATTGGTCCAAATATACAAATGAAGATGTTAATTCCTTAAAAATAAAATTACGAAATCCAACCCATGGGTAAAAAAATGTTTTACGTAGGTCTAGCGTAATTTAGCGCATTTGCTCTCGGGTTTGCTAGTGTATATTGTATTACGAATTTTGAGTAAATATCTCATTTATTAACAATAGAGCGATAAAGTTCGTGCGGAGTTCCGTATCATTTATTTCTTCAATATGTGTTTACGTACTAGTCCTGTAGCCTTTTATAATTTCTGTGACTACTTGACTTAGTGTAAAAAATAAAAGAAAGCCCGGTTTTGGTGATACACTTTTCCACCCTGTTTCTGAACTCCAATATACAGAAGTAAATTCTTTATTTAAAACCAGTAGGCTGTTCTCATCTTTAATCTTAATACATGGGTTTGGATAAACTCACTTTTATGTGAACAAAATTGAGATCAATATAACCCAGCCCAGGAAAAACCAATATTCAGAACACCACCATTGTAAATAAAATAATTTTGAAACAATGCGTTCTAATTCATTAACTAAATATTTTCTCGTTAAATTGCTTTGATTAAAAATATGAACAATTAATATAGGTTAATGTTAATCTCCAAATATCTAAGATAATAAATCTATCATGATAAAACCCATTTATCTTATGTTTTGTGTTAGTACTTTAATAACATATATTTTCAAGAATTGGGCAAACCAATTGTTTTACAACACAATACTCTTGGATCACAAATATGTTTTTTTCTTTTCTTAATACACATGCAATAAGAAATTTTGAAAATATATTTACATATAATTGAACATTATATATATTATAATATATCACAGCCACAAATAGTTTATAATTAATCTTAAAAACACAATTCAGAAGTTCAAAAATGATACCTACAAACAAAGCACTGCCACATACACTTTGCAATTATTATTTTACAGATAACACTTTTCAAAGTACTAACTAAATTACTGGTATATTGCAGTTACATTTAATTTTGGCCTGACCTTTTTAATAATAAACACAATACAAATTAGACAAACAAGTAAACAAACAAGCTTTTATTCTCGTTAACTAACACACGCACGGTATATTTGATTATTTTGTATAGTTTATATAAAATGAATAAATATTAAAACATATTCTTTTAATTAATATTGGGTTATGGATTTAATTAATTTAAACTGAAAATACATTATTTAAATTATGTAAATGAAAAGACAAAAGTGAGAATTTTTCAAAGGTGGCCTTTATTAAGAATTATAATGGCGACCTTACAGAGCTTATCATTCCTACAATGTTCATTCGCTGGTGTGTAAATAATAACCACCTTTAATTTAAAACTAATATTTAATTGTTTTAATTAGGTTTACAGAATAATAATAATTTGTTTTTATGGTTTATAGTGATCGGTTTGAAAATATAAATTTAGACGCATAGTAAATTTAACGTAGTGGCCTATAACTCTTAGCCCTCTAGTATATCATGTTGCCACAATGGCGTAAATTAAAATATTATAACTGTATCATATTATGAGTACGTTTAAACAATAATCTAAGGACAAATTATTAGAAAATCCGTAAGGTTGTACTATTAGAAACTTTTTAAACCTTTTTAGATGACCTATATATAATATATAACTCTAATAAATCATATTTCTATAATGACAAATTTTAGTCATTCTCAATCAATGTTGGTAAATTCTATAGTCCTTCCTATAAAAATCGGACTTTAGTTTTCTTTTATTTAGCTAGTGAATATTTATATTTCAATTAAAGTGTTAATTTTCAAGTTGCTAATCGTCTAATTGTGTCGGCCCCATCTTGTAGCTCGTCACGTAATCACATTTCTGATTTTCTCTTTGCCTTAAGAGAATGTTTGAATCCAAATTAACGTTGTTAAATTTATTTTGTGACTTTTCCTCATGGTGTCTCTAATCTGTAACCTAAAAGGGGAGAGGGATTATTGTGTCTATGTAGCCCTACTATGGGCACCTTCGGGACGATTCTGCTCTTCTCCTCGTCGGGAGTTAAATGTGTGCAAAACCCATATTTCTACCAGTGGGTGCAAATCTGAAAACCAAACACACGAGGGGTTCAAAGTTTAAACTGAGAGAACTAATTTATATGCAGACTGCTAATGAGATTAACAAACGAAGCACTGGCTTACTTATCTTTCCCAGGTAATTAAAATACAACACAAATAGAAGAGGGAAACTGTTATTTGAACAATATAAAGCTTTGTATTTTAAAAATAAAATTGGGGATTACTATTGTTCGTACATAGTTAAAGATGTTGAAATAAGTTAAATATAATTTCAAAGATTACTTTAAAATAATTCATGAACAGAATGTATCAGTCAAAATTGGTTTTACTATTGTTAGTAATTAAATATATTAGTCTTTGATATGGCTCCTTTAACTAAGCTCTTTTAAAATATAATATCATATTAGACACAATTGAAACCGATTTGACTCTTTCTGTATGAGCTGGTGAGTGCATCTCTGACTTTGGAGGTCGGGATCTAGTCCTAAGACCCGACGGGTGCATAGTTAACTACTTTATACGTTGTGATCCACGCTGTAGTTGTACCTATAATTTCTTCAGGATGATTGCCTTTTTACCATCATTTAGTAGATCGCTAATTTCGAATTAATGAACAGGAAGTGACTCTATTAAAAAAATGCATCTCCGACAGGTGAACTTAAAAGAGCTTAGGCTACATTTTAAGGTGAACTCTGAACGATTCTTATCTTGTCTACTACTTTTGAAACACTGGAGGACTATATTTACACTTTATCAAGATTATAATCGGTGTATTTTAGAATTTGTTTGTCTGCTACTAATTCATAAATCTTTGACACTCTCAACTATAGCAATGTCCCTTAAATACATGCTATCAATAAATATTGTAAAGTAAACATTAAGTGAACCGCCTTCTTAGGAAAGTGGACTAAAAATCAAGAGTCATGCAGTCTGTTTTTCAAGGGAAAAAGAGGTTGGAATTTAAATCCCAGCAGGGTTTTTGAGGATGTATTTTCCTTAAATTTAGTGATTTCACTATCTCCCTCCAAGCAAACATTACATTTTCCCTAAGTTGTTGTATATTTTTTTGTTTATTCCACCAGAACAGTTAAAATGCATAGTACCAACATCGATGGTCTCATGGTTTAACATATCACTCTTGCATGCAACTGTATTGCTAATTACTAAAAGACTGTGATTCAAATCCCGGTTGGGTGTAGCTAGGAAATTTTTTTAAAAATTATTCGCCACTCTCAACCATGAAAATGTGGTTATATTTACTCTAAATTCTATCTTATTCATCTTTATACAATTAGTGTAAATATGTATATATTCTGAACCTCTAGTAAGACATTTGTTCAAGAAAATAAAAACGTTGTTTATAAAAACCAACCATCCAGCTCAACTGCAAATATTTGCACCCACAGGTAGAACTTGAAATTTTAATTATGGTTCTCTAATTAGGGTTATTTGGAATGGAGCACTAGGCTAAATCATGGTTAGTAATTTTAGTGCTACGCGTCTTAATAACCACTTGAGACTGTTTAGAAAAATTAGAGAAAGTACATAATTTAAGGACCCTGGATGAGGAAAATGAATCGTAGAGAAGCATAAGTTTTCACTAAGAAACAATGGAAAGGCCAACAGGAAACTACAATGTGGTAGAGAATTCTTCAGGGCACCAGGATGGATATCGAGATTAATCCGGACCTCCTGGGCCTTGGTTTATGCCTACGGTTGAGCTCATTGGTGTGGAGTTGGCTTATTCTGCCAGTAGATTAATACTTTATCACTTGAAAATAAGAATACATATTTGAAATTATAGCTTTGTGATGATGTGCCCTTCAAATAACCAGGAATGATAAACATAAGCTTATCTTTTCAACATAAAGATATTTAACGTGATCGAGAAACATATTCGGCGATCACATGATCCAAAGCCTTAGGTTCACAATATACTGGATTCTCATGGCTAAAATCTATGCTAGGTGTAATGGTCTATTGTTATACTGGGTGAGTCAGGAGGAGAGGAAAATATTTTGGGGGACGATAGTATTGGTCATTTTAAAATAAAATTGTGTAAAAACATGATTATTACTCTCAATATTTTTAAGGATATAACTGTTTGAATTGAGCATTCAGTGCTCTATTATTCATAGAATGCGTCCTTTTTTTTTAGTATAAATTGTTTAAAACTCTAGTGAAGACGTTCTTATTTGGATTTTTTCAGCTAGTAAATATGCGGTGATATTCTGCGATGAAAGTAATGGCAATTCCATTGCAAAATCCATAAACATACACCATATCGACCTTTTCAACACGTTTAAAGATTTGTGGCATTGTTTCATAAAACATGAACGTGTCTTAACGGTTTCACTTACTAGCTGGGTCATTCAGTGTACTGCTCGTACGTCAGGGATGGAGAAGGGGAAAGAGAACAGATGTGCACCCGCAACAGTAAAACAACTATTGAGAGCTATACATTTGTTCATATAGACCTTTAATTTAAAGTGAACCATACTATCATCTCACTAAATATTTTCCTCTCCTCCTGAATCACCTCGTGTGTTATGTTTCACCATCGCTTACCAATCCCATCTCCACGCTAATGTAAATTTACTCCCTCTAGCTACCCTATTCATTGCTAAGTCCATAGATAAAGACTGTATTACCCCCATCAACCGGCACATTAAATGTACCTCTTCAAAGTATTTGGTTATCTTTGAATGGGTGTGAGATCCAAAACTTGTTCTCTGCTAACTGGAGACCTCCGGTTCATTTCTAATGATGTACGGATATCTAGAACATTCAGGAGTATAATGATTAGAGCCTGATATCATACTTTAAAATTTTAATAAAGAAATATCATGAACAGGAATTAAATAGATAGCTGATTTTAGATCAAGCTTATAAACAATATTAGATATGGAATAATTAATTTTATTATTTTTGATCACCACATCTTACCACCTTTACAAATTATACGCATATATGATCATTAAATAGGGTAGACTTAGACCATTCGGCCACTGAAGCGGGTAGCGAAATAACTATAACTAAAGGTAATTTAATGAATGGAATATATATGTATATTTAGAATTAGCTATATTATGATGGCTGCCTGGAACTTTTAGAAATTTCGATGTATATTCAATACGTTTTTTCCTGTGATAACGAAGTGTTAAGAGCGATCACGCTCTTTACCGATACTAGACAGAGTGGCCCAGAATAAACGGTTGAAGACACTCAGTTAACCACCTGTATCTCCTGATTCTGTCATTCTCCACTCATTCAGCACAAACATGCCCAGATACATTTCCGCCTTAGCTAACACATTTAAGCAAAAATCCAGACTTTTTGAAAAACATATTAATGGTTAATAAGGAAAGGATTATATAATCAATAGAAGAATTCAATTTTAATTAAAGTTAATAACTATGTCAATCTAGTATAAATAAACATGGAGATATATGATGCAATGTAAGAACCGTAAATATATCAAAGTATAAGTTCATGAAAAAGTTTGGTAATACAATTACAATTAAATATCATTTAGATAAACATATAATAACAAGGATTTAAGCTCTAACTAACATCTAAAAGTTATAAACATGTTAAAAATTATTAAAAATTGTGATCTTTTAGTTACTTGCTTTTTAGCCAATGATGTAAAAGTATAGTATACACCCGCCCATCCTTCCATAGGAGTAAACGACCTGTTTGGGCCAGTGTCGTGAAGATCTGTACCTTTATTCTTCTCCCTTTTTGTCATTTTATGTTTATTTCCCTTATGGACATCTAACAATATATTTTTTAATTGAGATCTATTTGCCTACTATCTCTCCCATTTTAGCTGTATATAATTTCTACCCTATTATATAACTACTTTACCTTTGCAGTTAAATCATTCTAGATCGATTTTGTCCTCACTTTATATACACACGTTATTTTAATTTCACCATAGTTTCCTCTCTCCATAACTTGGAATACTCAACCTCCATCTTTCAACTCTGATAAATATGCTAATTCATTATCTGTAACTTTTGACATTAAACTTTTAAGCCTCCATAAAACTTTCAGGTTATATCATATTGGCTGGCAGGGAGTGGTTGAACCATATTTTAATTTGTTATTGGTCTCTTTTCCGTTAGTCCTGAAGATGAGGCGTTGTGCATTGAATAATGTTGAAGCAAAAATAACACGTTGCAAGGAATGCAGTTTACAAGGCACAAGGGATTACAAGCTAAGGAATGAATTCAATTTTACAACAACTCTTTAAATTTAGTTAAATTTCTTTTTTTATAGATGTGTTTTTTTGTTTTATTCCCATTCAACGTGGAACAATTAACATTTCAGATAAAACTATATTTTTTACATCATTGGATAAAAAGTAAGTAGCTTAAAGGTAACAATTTTTAATAATTTTTAACATGTTTATAACTTTTAGATGTTGGTTAGAGATTAAATCTTTGTTATTATATGTTTATCTAAATGATATTGAATTGTAATTTTATTACAAAACTTTTTCATGAACTTATACTTTGATGCCTTTACGGTTCTTACATTGCATCAAATATCTCCATGTTTATTTATACTAGATTGACATAGTTATTAACTTTAACTAAAATTGAATTCTTCTATTAAATAAAAAATCCAGACGTTGACCTCGGTGGTCTTGGGATAAAACGCCTGTCTAAGGACTCGATATGTGTGGGTTCAAACCCATCTGGGTTCTACTGATTTTATCTTGAGCGATAATAATCCATGACACAATTTCTTTCGCAGGAAAATATAGACCTGGCCCCTATCGATTGTGGCGTGTAATAGTACCCTGGAAGGTATATGAAAATACCTTTAACTTCCCCTCATAGAAATTATTTTGTGCTGGTATAATCAGTCGGTTAAGAAAGTGTACGTTAAACACCTAAAATAAAGGGAGGGAAAATAAATCTCGAGTATAGTGAATGCGAAGTCTAAGACATGATTTTCGTGTTCAATATACTGCACACTCCCTGAACCACGATGAAATTTAGTTAAATATAATCAAAGCTGAAAATACTATACTGGAGCCTTACACTTTTGATCAATCCCAAGAATAAAAAAAAAATCAGAATAAATTATACCACCAGAATAAGTAAGTTACATTAATTCTCACCCTTATTTTCGGGCATAAGCTGACTTGTATGTTTTTGTTTTTTAGCATCGTGTCTTACTACCAGTTCGGGCTATACGCTTATGATGTAATAATTACGTTATTGGTTTTAGGGATTAGTAAGGTTATATTAACAGGAGGTGTATCACATTTGCGTGGAGGGAGGGTTTAAAACCATTTTGGGAAAACTACCCTCAGTACACCTGACTGAGATTGGAACCTTGATCTTCACGACATCGCCAGTCTAGCCTACTGCAATTGTAGCGTGTTAGAGCACGCGGCCACCGAAGCAGGTTGTCTGTTTTGTTGGTGTCAGCTAGGTCATGTTTCAAACCCCGGTTATACTAGGGTGTATATTGCCACTCTCATTCCACGCAAACATTAGCACATTTTTTCCCCTACTTACTTCATCACTGAACATAAAAAGTAATTATATCATTGTTGACATTAGGACCATAATTCTAGTCGGGACTATCTTGGATTGATTTTACAATCATCTTTCAAACTATAGTTTTCGCATTTTATACGCAAGAAAATGACGTGTGCTCATTATCTCTAGATTATTCTCTTTGTTCCGATAAATTATTTTAAACTTGTTTGTTGACAGTAGCCCTAAAAATATTTGATTTTCCCGAAGTTTAAAACACAATTAAATTAATTGAAAACAAACTATTCTACATGTAATAGAGTAACATGATTATTTATACATTTATTTTAAACAATATTAACTTAATTATACATTTTAGACATGATGTTTGCTTATATATTATATATCTATATAGTTTCAAATGCATTAATCTAACTGGTTTGATCATGTATATTTAAGGAAGTTAAATATTTTATTTTAATCACAAGGCTTAGTAAGTTAATTAGATAAACTTTAATTCATTACCTAGACTCTATTTAAAGATAATTAGATTATATTCTCTACACTATTTAAAAAAAAGTAATTTTTTTCATCCCATTTTTAATTAAATGTTTATATGAAAATTTTTATAAATAATTTAAAAGGAGAGAATAATAATGAATTTATAAACAAACCTCTTTTAAAATTCCATGTGTTTTAATATGTTTCAACGTACGTTAATGTATTTTGTGATTTTTTTAAAATGTTCCTAGATCCACTCAGTAGTTCTACTTTCAGTATTTAATTAACATCCTTTTATTTACCAGAGATCTACTTGTAAATAGGCTTTGAAGAGAAAACTAAACACACTCAAATAGTAAATCGTACACAATGAAGTAACAAGAGAGATAGAGATACAGATAAAAAGAGGTAGAGTTCAATTTAGTTACGCCATTTTGTAGTAAATACGTTAGAAGAAACCGCGTATATTCGCTGCACAGTAGCTATCGAATTTGTGTCACATAAATACATCAAACAGTAGGAGAGGATTACATAAGTTCAAAATGAAGTAGGGGGTGAACTGGAGTTTCTAGTTTTCCATTTACTAGTACAGGGTATTTGCGTTTAATAAATGACCCTCATTAATCAGAATTGTTTGAGGGGATTCTCTCTTTCTCTCTCTCTGTTGGTGGAAAAGTTGTACGCGACGGGCTGCTGAACACAATTATGAATCATATTAACTTAATCTTATTGAACGCTGGATACAATACAGTGCTGCTAAATTATACTACGTACACCACCCGCGAACGTCGTAGGAACAAAATTCCATTACAGTGAAATGGTAAAACACAGGTTGTTAAACAGCCACCTCTCTGATACACTGGTTTGAATCTCAGTTGGGTAAAACTCTTTTATTCTAGTGAGGAGAATAAGTGACAGTCACGACAAATCTTGAACTAGCTACAAATCTGCTTCTTGGCGTTAACATCCTTTCCCTGTTATCTTTGGAAATTAGAACATCATAACAAATTCAATCACTTTTTATTTTATTCCGGATGGTAAAGTAATATACATATTTCTACTATAATGTTTATTTAATTTATTCTATTTATCATGAATGTAATATGAATCAGTTTAACCTACTCGTTGTGTAGTGAATAGTTCTATTATGTTATATCCCAAAAGGAAAACTGGTCATTTAATGAATTGGGAAAATGTCAGAATATTGCGTGAACATTTTTTTTTGCTTTTCCACTTCAGGGACTAGACAAAAACTCGTCTGGTTCATTTTAATGATTGGGTAGCGCTTTTGATGCTCCAAGACCTTTCCGATTCATGAAAGGGACGAATTGTTTTTACTCAGGCCTTAAAATGGACAAGCGAAGAACTGGTTTGCTCAAATGAATGGAAGGTTAGGTTAATTTTTGTTGTGCTAGTTTACATTATTCATATCTGAAAACGAGTTTAAGTAAAGCTTGTAGTAGTTAGGACAATGATTTATAGTTCATGAAATGAGCACGAGTTCATGCAATCATTGCCCAGTTCGGAAAATTGTCAATAGCAACGGTCAGTTTGGCTTATAGGGTGTAACATACAGTATACAATACAAACGTACTATGGGAAAGATTAATCTAGCCTTGTTACTACTAGTTATTTTAGTATTTTAATAAAACTTAAGTGTTTATTGAGTAGGCCATCTTAACCTACCCTTAAACAAATTAATGATGTAATCTTTCTATATAATATTATGATGAGTATACACCGAACGGGTAATCAGTAGGGGTGGATAAATTATATATATAACTAAATAAAGGGAGAATGATTTTATCATTAACATGGGCAAGGAATATTTAGATTATTCCACATTTTATTTAATATATACGTATGGCTATATTTTATATAGGATATTATTTATAAATTATATATATGACTACACATTTTATTATTATATATATTTATATTATTATAAATATTTGAAAAAAATAATATATATATTATTATTTAATTATATAATATTAATATTCTCTGGAAGATCTTCATATATTCCGGCTCTTACTAGTGATATTCATCAGTTTACAGATATTTTTACACTCGTCGTAGGGGAACTATAACATTGCCAAACCATTTAGGGCTTATTTACTATTCTGATACTCACAGTAATAAGGATACATTATACTGTGTTCTCTCTTTGTATAAGATCATAATTTTGTTTGTTTCTCAGATTTCCAAACTTTATAATCACTTACTTTGAACTAAGTCTTTACCACCGTGTGAATTTGCATAAGTCCCTGTTTTTTGTTTAACATTTTGCGCCTCTTATTCTTTTAATTGTTTCACTGCCTTAGTTTAATTTCCCTGTTATTCTTCATAAAAAAACACAAAAATTATCTTATAATGCATCTTAAAGATATATACTGGACAGTATTAAAATCCAAATTAACGTACAGTGGAACCTGGATAATTCGAACTTGAAGGGACCAGGAAAAATACGACCTATCTAAAAATTCTAATTAAATAGGTTTCTTAAAAGGAATTCCCTTTTCCACATCCTTTATTAGCGCTACTTTTTCGGCGAAAGTTATTGATTTTTAGGACTGTGGCTTAGACAGTACACACACACAAACACTACTGTACAGTTTGTACAAAACAAAACAAAAACTAAACAACCAAAAACAAAATAAACTTGCATGTCACAAGAATATCGCTACGACGAATCACTAAGAACAGCGCACATAACCACTCGAGAGGCTCAAGCTTGACTAACGAAATACAGAACTGTGCGTCTAAACAAAGCCGTTTGGGTGAGCGGTGATGTGAAGGGGCGTGAAGGAGGGTACTGACTGGATTCCAAAGTCGCTTTACTATTTCCAAAAATAGAACAACACGGCCCTACAACTATAAGTAGGAAAACAATGATGCACAGTATATTACAGCTTAAGAAAAGTTCGAAACATCCACGAATTTTTAACATTGTTTTAACACAAAATTCACGGTACTGGGTGAAACATTCGACTTACAGACGATTTCTAATTACGAGAGCTCGAATTTGTCAGCTTCCGCTGTATTTAAAAGTACTTTTAATATTTTCGCTAACATATCTTTGATGACATACATCTAAAATCATCCGAATTTTACAAGTTATTCATATAAATATACATCAAAATTATTTTCTTATTATTGTAGAGTTTGATTCAAACTCTAATAATATAAATTTGATCGTAAAGAATGTTATTTTAAACAATATTGTTGTACTAAAGCCATATATTATTATTTGATTTTATTGGCATAGATAAACTAGTAGTATATAATTGAGATAATTTGCACTTCCAGATTTTTATTTAAAATAAAAATTTTATCTCAATTATTTGACAAAAATAAATATTTAAAGAAATAAATATATTAAAATATTATACATATATAGAGGAGCATTATGTTAAATTTGTTTCTAAATATATTTTAAAGAAAATGTTAACTTATGCTTAATTAACCTTTAATTTACCATAATCTTGTAACTGGTAAATTGGATGGAAAAATATAGTATATATTAACTGTTAAAAATTAATAAATGTATATAGTAAAGTGAAGGTATAGAATTAAAAAATAACTAGTTTATTAATATTTACCACCAAAATTTCAGTATCGACTAGATGTATACAATACTAATTTAAAATCTACAACCCTTGCAAAAATTAATGTATTTTTAAATATTTGATCTAAATTAATACTCTGGGAAATGTTTCTTGCTGTTAGTTTACTCATGAATAAATTACTCTAAAAAATATATATTTTTGTCATATCTCTGGGATATCAGTGACGGATTCGGAACTAAACTGATGTGCTGATTACAAAAATGCCATTAACTTAACTATTCTGTTTCACTACTCAAATGTACATTTTCACTGAATTACTGGCTTTTAGTAACATACAAATACATACAATATGCAGTCTTCTTTACTTTTAATTTCTCGCTATCTTACAGGTAGGGAAAGTATTGTGATCGTCAAACAAATCAAACCAAAGATTTTGATGAATCTTGACGTTTTATGACCTCCCGAATCCAAAAAAGTTGTTTTTGACTTACCGTCTGTCTGTTTGCCTGTCTGTATCTCCAACTAGAGCCTAAACTCTTTTATCAATCAGGCTATTACTTGGTATATAGAGTTTTCACAGGGTTGACCCGAGGAGTTTATGGAATTGGATATCTAACCCTAAAATTAAGGGTATTTTACTCAAGGGCAAAAAGAGAAAAAATCTATGTTCTCAAAATTGGCTATAATGATTTTGATTAAATTTCATTTCTAAACATTTATAAATATTCCAAACAAAATGGATTATCTCAATAGTACGGCAAAATGACTTTAAGGGCTACGGTCTGATGAGTAAATTATAATTTTGTATAATATCTCGTAAACTATTTGAGATATGAAATTACTTCCCGTTAAAAATATGTAGGTGTCTTTATAATACACATAATTAATAAGCAGCATTTTTATAAAACCAATAATTTTCAATCTATACGTAAATATATATATTTTTTAACTTTTCAAACACAAAAGTAAAAGTATTGAGACCGCAAAAGAAAATCTAACCTAAAATGTTGATGGATGTCGACGTCTCAAGACCCCCCAAACCCTAAAAAGTGGTATTTGCAATGGTGTCTGTCTGTGTGTCTGTTTAAACATAAAATTAATAGTAGTTTAAGAGAGAGCAAAAATAGAAAAAATTGATTTTCTCAAAATCGATTCTAACGATTTTGATTAAAATTCGTATTTAGGTGTTTATTAAGATTATAAATAAAAGGGCTATTTTCATTTTACTATTACAATTAATTTTAGGGTACTTTACATTAGCAGAAACTTCCGTATCTCCGCAAATATTTGAGATACTAAATAATTTATCATTGCGAAATTGTAATACTATTAAAAATAAAAATAAATATATTAAATATATTTTTATAAATCCAACAATTTCTGAGATATCGGCAAATATATTGATATAATTTTGTGAGCTTTAGTTGTAAAGGGATAAGTAGGTTTAATATTAATAATTCCCCAATGCCATAGATTAATTAAATATAAGTAAGTCTCTAAAAGTTTATTTTGTTTTTCCTTAAACCTCTTAGGAGAAATATTTGAACAACATTGATCTATATTCATTTTAGACTCAATAGTCAATATTTACTTATTTATTGGTCAAAATTTATAAATGAGGAATTTAATAGCAATGCGATGGCATGGATATTTGCAACACCTATTAAAATGTTGAATATTTTAACTGGAAGTTGAAATTTTAATATGAAGTTTTGACCCTTGCTGACCCAACATTGATTTTTTTTTCGGTCCAAACATAAATATGAACTAAAAAAAAATTACTTAAGTATAGTGTAGTTTATGCTTGGATTTGCTGGTGTAAATTATTTCGTTTCACATACATTATGGGTTTTGATTAAATATAGCTCCATTTTCAAACCTTAGATCGAGAAAGTCCATGCGGAGTTCCGTACCATTTATTTTCAATTTCGAATACAACAGTTTTTTAAAAAAAATTATATGATATTACAGGTGTTATATGTATTCTATATATTTAAAATTATTGCCTCGTTTATTGTTTTCTAATAGTACGTTTCGCACTCCCTACTAAAAATAACAGTTATTTGCCAGCATGTCACTATTCCAGCGGCCTTGTTAACTCCTTTCCGTCATGGGTACATTTTATTGAAAGCTTTCCCTTTGCTTATTACTCACATCTCAAAAATTATTTGGTAAAAAACCATATGTTATGGTAGAAAATGAATTTTCAAAGACATTCAACACTACATAATTATGTAAGATATTGTAAAACAAATTTGACACCAAAGATTCATAATTAATTATCTTAGCTTCGGTTTCCAAGGTATATATGCACAATTTCTTTAAGAAAAAGCTAAGCTGTCAATCAGAACGCCGTTGTTTCGCCCCAAATAAATCATAAATAAAAGGTTCCCTTATTTGGGGATACTTATTTATTTATTTAATTACACTATTTTTCCCAATTCATAGCATGGAGCTCGGAACCTAAATTTACATATTGAATTAACATTATATCTTTTAAATTAGTTCTTTTTTAAATACAATAATAAGCTTAGAATAAGCACCTAAATATAAAAGTCCTAATTGTCCTTTTACTTTCTCGCTATCTTACAGGTATAAAAAGTATTGTGATCGTCAAAAGAATTGAACCCGGGATTTTGATGATTCTCGACGTTTCATGGCCCACCCGAATGCGATAAAATTGTTTTTGAACTTCCGTCTGTCTGTACCTCAGACTAGAGCCTAAACTATTTTCCCGATTATGCTAGAACTTGGTAACTAGGGTTTTCAAAAATTTGTCTCAAGGGATTTTTGGGTTTGGATATCTTATTCTAATATTAAGGGTAGTTTATTGAAGGACAAAAAGAGAAAAAGTCAATTTTCTAGAAATCAGCTTTTACGATTTTTATTAAATTTCATTTCAAAATATTTATGAATATTCCAAACAAAATGGCTAATCTCAATATTTCGGCAAAATGACTTTAAAGGCTCCGTTCTGATGCGTAAATGATAATTTTTTTCATCATATCCCCGAAACTATTTAAGATATAGAATTACTTATCGTTGCAAATGTGTAGATATATTTATAATACAAATATTTTATTCGAAACATATTTTTATAATACCGATAACTTTCGATCTATACACCAATATATATTTATTTTTAACTTTTCTAACGCTAAAAGTAAAGTGTAAAGACTATAAAAAAAATACAACCCAAAACTTTGATGATTGTCGACGTCTCATGAACCCCCGAAACCTAAAAAGTGGTTTTTCCAATGCCGTCTGTCTTTGTGTCTTCTTAACCCCAAAATTAAGAGTAGTTTAGTAAAAAGCTAAAATAGAAAAAATCAAGTTTCTCAAAATCAGTTTTAATGATATTTATTTATTAAAATTAATATCTAGGCATTGATTAAGATTATAAATAAACTGGCTATTTTCATCTTCCCGTGAAAATTACATTTAGGGTAATTTACAGGAGTGGAAATTTCTGTATCTCAACTATTTGAGATACTAAATAACTTATCATTTCAAAATTGTATTACTTATAACAATAAAAAAATTATATAAAATATACCTTTATAAAACCAACAGCTTCTGAGATACTGGAAAATATATTAATACAATTCTTTGAGCGTTAGTTGTAGAGAGATACTACTCAAGTGTTAACGCAATAATTCTCTAATTCCTTAGAATGAGAAATGAGTAATTCTCTCAAAAACTGTATGTTCTCTTTCTTTCAACCTCTCAGACGAAATGTTTGTACCGCAATAATCCATCTCTATCATTTTAGTTTCAATAGTCAATATTTACGTATTACCTGAAATATATTTTTATGAAACAAAAATTTTTCAAGTTATACAAAAATATAAATTTCTTTTAACTTTACCAACTTTCAAGTTAGAGTATTACAACCGTCCAAAAAATCTAAGCCGAGTTGTTGATAGATATAAACATTTAATGACTCCCCGAACCCTAAAAAGTGGTTTTTGCAACGCCATCTGTCTGTGTGTATGCCTAAACCTAAATTTCATAGCAGTTTACTAAATGTTAAAAATAGAAAAATTCAATTTCCTCAAAATCGGCTATAACGATTTTATCCTTCTAATTTTAGATTCAAAGTTAATAATTACTTATTTTATTGATAAAATTTATAAAAGAGAAAATCAATAGCAATGCAATAACCATAAGATGTGCCTCCCCTAGTAAAATGACTAAAGTTTTAACAGGAAATCAAAATTTTAATAAGTAGTGTTGATCATTGGTAGACTCAATGCCAATATTTTGTATTGGTATGGATATACAAATTAAGACGTTAATTCTTTAAAAAATAAAATTATAAAATTTAAACGATGATTCAAAAAATGTGTTATGTATGTATAGCACAATTTTTTTTCGGGTTCGTTAGTGTATATTATACTATGAATTTTGAATACATATCTCCATTTTTTAAACAATAAAGTGAGAAATTACGTGCGGAGATCTGTATAATTTATTTTCCTATACCTATCTTACTAGTTGGTCTTCCCCAGAAATATTACGCCCCTGCTACCCTGCCCCACTGGGTATCCCTCCACACTCTCGATCTAATCGTCCCCAGATCAGCTAAAGTCACAGCGGGAGTGGGCATCTCCTTCTCCGCCACCTGGGGAGGTGCCCTACCGAAGATTTCGCTCCACTTACTACACACTCTTATCACCACCTATGGACTTACAACTAACTTAACCGAATGATTTATAAAGTTACTTTAACCTAAGTAAATGTCCTTCCTATAGTTGGCTTTAGGGTCTTTCGGTTGGTATCGCCGATCTATTTCCTTAACTGGTCGCTGCTTACAAAGGATCTGGCCGGAACATAAGCATGGACAGATTTTTCACGACCTTACCGTTGGCAGAGAGTCTTTTGTCATGGAAGCTCACTATCGTCGGTACTTTGAAACAAAATAAAACATGCATTCCTCAAGAAATGAAACCGTTGAACTCTAGACCATTATTGTCAACGCTTTTTGGATTTCACGGCAAGGTTACCATCTGTTCGTTTGTTCCGAAGAAAAACGAAGCGGTGATTCTTCTCAGCACGATGCACAATGATGCTACGATCTCTGATGCAGCTCACCAGAAACCAGAAATGATTTTATTTTACAACAAAACCAAAGCCGGCGTTGATACTATGGACCAAATGTGCATGAGATATTCCACCCAACGGCGAACGTGCAGATGGCCGTTAGCTTTTTTTTACAATATTTTGGATATCGCCGGTGTTGCTGCGTACGTTATTTACTATGAAAATAATGATCTGCTTGCTAAAAAAAACTAACAGACGCAGACTTTTTCTACGCCAGCTCGCAGAAGAACTAGCCATGCCAATTATAGAAGAGCGATTTTCTAACCAGCAAATCATGCGAAATCATGCAACGAAAATCGCAATCGACAGTTACTATGAAAGGCCAGTAACAGAAGTGGTAACTGATAACAACGATCAACGAGACGCTAGTGGTAGAAAAGTTGTAGTTGGATCATGCTACATTTGCAACGAGCAGCCTATTCGAAAGAGAAGAAAGACAAGGAAGTCTTGCGTTGACTGTAATAAGCCCGTTTGTGATCAGCACACAGCAAAAATCACAAAATGTTTGAATTGTAATCATTGATTTCTAATATATCTGTGTAAAAGATTGAAATTTAATTATTTTTTTATAATTTTTCATACAGTATTTGTATATTACTGTGAAAAAAACGGAAACTCCATGATTTTTGTCCAACAATCACATTGCAAAATGTGATAATTATTATTATTATTATATACAGAAAATTAAATAAAAAAACAATTTGAAATAAACAAATATTGTTATTATTTATATATTAATCCATATCTACTTATTATAATTTTACAACAAACTTTTTTTGTATGGTATATTATATGAAAATCATATTTTTCTATCGGGGTACCCAGGTACCCGGGTGGCTCATACGTGTGTTTTTTTTAAAAGCAAAATTTTTTTAAGTTAATTTCTTTTTTAAATATGTAGAATACAAATTTTGATAGGGAATCGGTCAAATCATGGAGATTCGAGAAGGTTTTGACCAATCTTAAAATATATATATATATTCAACAAAACGTACACCGATGGGTACCCGGGTGGCAACACAAGGGTTAAATTTGTCTAAATCAGAGTGAGAAACATTAAGTTAGTCAAATTGAAGAAAACATTTTTAACTGGTATTTTATATTTAGATTCTTTACAATTATGGAACTGTGGTCTAGTAAATGTCTTACATTATTTTGTATGAAGGGTATTTGGCAATAGTTTAGCTGGTTTACAACCAAGGTAGAATTGGATAGGCTATGATAGTCCTAGGGACAAATAAAAATAGTTAGTTGAATCAATTTATAAAAAAAAACATATTATTGATCAAACTTTGTGATTGTTATATGCTTATTACTGGACTCATTGGTGACTCCCCAGATACCACTATTCTCGTATTCTCTGGCATCTGTGGTATCTTCCCACCTCGGATAATATACGGTTCCTGCAGACATACAGATATTTATGTTCAGCATCTTCTCTTTTATTAATAAATAATTCTGCGAGATAGGTGAATCCACTTCCAGTTTAGGCCTTAAATAAATTCTTAAATAAACAAAGCTTTATATAAAGGTGGATTAAGAATATTTTGTAGTTGAACCGTCCGATCATATTTACATTACATCTTTCAGGAAAATATTCACTTATTTGTACATAGTGATGCACAATATAATGCTATACTGTTGCCTAACTATCCCACAAACACAGAGAAAAAATATTTTTTCTAAACCTTCCTGTAAACGTGTAGGTATTATAATCACCACAAACATTCCTAAAGTAGTCTTGGTAATATACTAGATTCAGTATCTTCAAAACATTTTCCTACATTCTTTTCAAGACAGTGGCATGTATTAGAGGAACTGATCGATATGTATTTCCATCATGCAGCCTAAACGCTTTTAAACTCAATTTTTAAGTCACATTAAATATGCGATGATCATTAGGACTATGTTTAGTGCCTAATTATTTCATAATACCATTAAAGTATTTCCTGTATTGTCCTTATTGTGAAATAATTTGAATATACCTAGCTGTGCTGTTCATATAATGTTATTTTAGTGATTTCTTGAAGAATAATTGTGCAATGATGCAATTGAGATCAAATAAGTGCATATTTATATTTGGTTAACCTTAGGTCACAAACTATATCATTAAAATCTTCTTGCCTAATTAAATGTAGTGTGTCATCAGTTCCCAGTTAGTATCCCAAATCTCTAGAAGTGGTTACTTCGGAAATGTTAGTAACACATTCATCTGCACATCTTAATAACTGATTCCTTCATACAATGTCGTTGGGAGAATAGGAACTGGCAGGTCCATACTATGTAGAGCTGGATTTACTGCAGATGATAGGTTCAGATGTTTGAAACTGTGTTCACTTTTCTTTTTTGCAACCTTGATATTTTTGTCATCTAGAAATATGAACGGTTACGTGGTTCTCGTCACAGCATAGGTTAATCAAAATGCATACTTTCGAGTTTATCTTTTAATTACATCATCATATAAGTTGTGCAATTAATAAAGAATACCGATGTGGAGACCAGTTTCCATTTTGGGCTCCCATATTGCAACCAAAATATAAATATCACGTTTGTTAATGTTAAAGATGTACTTCCACAGAGTTTTCGGTGTAAGCCTACCACACACATGGCAGAAATTGTCGTGTTGATTAACACACGTCCTTTGCTTCAGTATTTATAAGAATATAGTGGTAGGCAATTCAAAAGAAAAATATTATCTAAATTAACACAGATTAACTACGGCTCACACTATAGCTGTCTTTACGTAATTTTAAATGCTATTATGTGAACACATACGTAGTATAGCATCGATACTTTCGAGACAATACTAACATTCATTAGTAATCGAAAAATATTTGGTTATGAATCTGAAATGTTTCATGTTTTATAATAAACTAATTATTACATTTGTATGAAGTTGATATTTTGTAGGTCATATGGCAGATCAGTATCATATTCAATTCACTAAAACGTAGTAGGATACACACACTACGCATGGACACAAAATCCTATATATAAAAATTGTGACGTGAGTAACTTTTTTTTTTGTCATTTCCTAGACCTACACGCACAAATTAATTAATAAAAAGCAACTATTTATGGAGGTAGAAATCATTTTGACTAGTGTTATTGTCTTAAAATGTATTTCTGTGTAGCTTAATCGTAAATTATTCTTAAAAATGAAACAAAAAAAAATTGTTTTTCATATGTGGAACTTACATTTATAGTTGTTAATATCTAAAGGAAGTTTTTGAATTACTTTTAAATTTGATTTGTATAAGATATCATATTATTAATTAATTAAATATAATCGTTTGCAACTATTGTGTTAGAAACTATACAAAGTAGTGTCAATACAGATTAAATGAAACTATTTTAAGAAACTAAGACTTTTTCATTAGCCAGTTTAAAAGCATATCTTATAACAACTTAATCTAAGGTTTAGAGTTTTTTTTATTCCAGGTCTAATATTTTTTAGGCAAATATCATTTTGGATCCTTGTTTTATCTCTAATGGCAGTACTTGTAATAAACATAAAAACAAAAACCATAACTGTAAAAAAATACATTTTTCTTAGCAAGTGAAATAAAACTTCCTATGTTCGAACTCGAACAATTTGTTCTAAATTTATCTCTCATGATGACCAACCAATCTCTTTTGTGCCTTTATATAAATAACAGTGAATCTTCTCTATTGAGTTTATGACATATTCTCTGGACAGCTTCAAAAAAGTCGGAGGAATGACATTGAAAAATGGTTTCTTTGTCGGAAATAAAATTAATGATATACCCTTCAGAGTATACTTTCAACAAACTGTGACCCCGTATTATTGGGAAACCTTGACATTGCTTTATATTAACTTTGTATTTTATGAATACTTGGAGTTAAATAACATTGTTTGTAGCTTGGATCAAAATCAATAATATGACTTGAATTTAAAACAAGTTATTATAAATATTCTAATCAATGCCTTTGCGGGGAAAACTAGTTTAAAATATTATATACAAGATATTAAATACTAGCCTCCGTCATTGAATAATAAGTTAAATAGCTTATTATAAACAAGATCCAGCCGCTTCTAAAATACTTTTGTTTGAATAAAGTCAGGTTGACATTTAATCAATACGTTGATCGATATCAGATAGCTGTATACGTTATTTGTTGACGTGACTTACTAAAATGGTTTATAACGGGTAAAGATGATCAAAAATAGTTTAAATAAGTAATGTTATTATAATAATTTTTAATTCTGAATTAGCCTTTAACTCCGTTGTAGTTAACTGGATTTTCTTGTGGAGTATTTGATACCTGAGACCTAGTCTAATTAGTCACATTGAAATACCTTAATGACTTTGGTATACTTAGCGGGATTTGAAGGGGGCAATTATTAATGTTGGTTAGTGAAATAACTTACTAGTGTGTCATTATAGTTGGAAAGATAGGGAAATAATAATTGGGAAATAAGTTGAACACTTGTTGTTGTAAACTATAAAAATAAACACATTTGGAATAGCTGGAAAAAAGTTAAAATGGGTCAATAGCAATAAGAAACAATATATAAATTTAGGGGTTGCCAGGTTAGATATAGCAATTGATGACTTAACCCAACTTGACACAATATACTTTTTTTGTATTAGACTACTAGTGTATAGCACCCAATAAACTTGTTGGTATTAACGTTTTTGAAGTTATTGTTAAATCTATATACATGTTTGTTTCGTTTTGTGGGTAGCGTGTTTCCATTCATTTAACTACACTAATAATGTAAAGAGGAAGAGATGTTTGACATTTTCGTGGAGATAAAGAAGGAAACATTTACAAACACCCACTTTCAATATACTGAATTGATCTGGTATGCCAAAGACAAAGAGTTAGTGGTTCAATTCCTAAATGAGTGTAATAAGGGTGGATTTTACTAACTTATTCTTCCCTTTCTCTACGCTCAAATTCAATTACATTTCGTCCAGTTCTACTATCCTAAATTCTACCCTAATGTTGCACAGAAACAAAACTATTAATGATGTGAATACTTATCGAACTTTTGGTTAACAGGCTATTTGTCTTGGTGTGTGGCAAAAGGACTGCCATAATTGGTTTTGCCTTCTTATTTTTTTATTTTCCTACGACCCTTTGGCGAGAGAAAAATTGTGCGAAAAAAACCCAACATAAATCAGTATTATGATAAATGTAGACATTTCACAACCTTCTGAAACTAAAATATTTTTTTCATCATGCCTTCTTATGTCTGTGTTGTATATCGGCCTAGAGCAGAAAGCAATTTACCAATCAGGCTAATATTTGGAACCCAGGGTTTTAATAAGGTTCCCCCAATAAGATTTTGGAGCCAGATATTTAAACCTAAGACTTACTCTAGTATATTACAGGAAAAAGAAATAAAAATGACTGTCTCAAAATACTGAATAAACATTTTAATTAACATTCCGTAATCAAATTAGTCATACCTATATTTCCGTTAAATGGTTTTGAGGGTACCTTACACAAACAAATATTTCTTATTTTGATAATATCTCCGCCAATATTTGATGTTCGAAATATCTTATAGTTGTAAATTTGTATTAATAAAACATAAATCTCTTACTTGAAACGTAAAAAAAAAAAGATAATTTTCAAACTATTAAAAATTTATATTTTAAATTTAGGTCTCGGAAATCGCTAGTTTATTGTTATGCTCTCTGTTGAACGGATATGCTACTTTTTCCCTAATATAATTTAGCAAAAGTGTGTATTATTTCATTTAGGTTCATTGGTGAAGTCCAGTGCCATATTTTTACAATTTGTTTCTTCAACTATGTAAACTATTTATGTTCAAAAATCTTACAAATTTTAAGTAAATCAGTTTATTTGTAAATAAAGGAGAGGGAAAGTCTTTTATTATTATTATTATTATTATTATTATTATTATTATTATTATTATTATTATTATTATTATTAGCACTGCGTCTTACTACCCGTTCGGGTTATACGCACTTACGCTAATGTGTAATGGTAGGGTGATTGTGAGATGAANCTTACGCTAATGTGTAATGGTAGGGTGATTGTGAGATGAAATGGAGGACCTAGAGTTTAACGTGGAATCCAAACCACGGTGGGGGCCTGGCATTCCCCGGAAAGTATTTTAGTGTATCTTATTTCTCTAGTTTTCCTTCTTTAACTAGAGGTCTCATCATATCAAGAAAATACAAAATGTTTCGTTCTTTCATATAGAAGAGGCCATGGCAATTCTTGGAATATATTTTTAATAGTTACTTTATCCAGAGAAAATACTTTATTATATAATAAAATCATTGATTCTATTTTAAAATATCTATCAATTATTGGTTTTCTATCCTTGTAACCCAGTAAAGGTTTTGATATGTTAATTTATTCAAGCTGCTGCTAAAATTTTTTAATAAAGTTATTTTGTATAAAAATTACACGTACATTTTAGTGAATCTTATTTTTTTCTTCTTCACGTCACATTTAAGTACCCAACCGTTATATCCAAACCCTCAAATTTAGTATTTTCTTTTCTGTTTGTTACTAAGCGTTAAACAATAATATCTTAAAAACGATTAGAAATAAGTATATAATCTTAATTCGTTTAAATCTTGTCTGTAATATACTTTATAAATTGACTTTTTCTATTAAGCTTTCTAAAATAATAGTAGCCATTCGAATGAAAATATTTCATATTTTGATTAACCACAGATCTCAAATCCATTAGAATGAATCTATCAACAGTATAAACATTATACCTAAATGTTGTACTCGAAGCCCTATAATTAATTTAATAAAAAATATAATATTAAAGTTTAATTAAATTTCCAAAAATGGCAAGTATTAAAACCATATTAATTAAATCCCAACACAAGGTAATAGAAATGTGAACATAAGTGAGAAAAACATTATAATATTCACTTCATACAAAATGAAAATTTACCTTGCATGTTTCCACTTAACTTAGCTTATAATAGAGGACCATTATATTGTCTGTCAAGAAAATATCTCTAAGGATAAATTAAGCGTACAATACTTTTATTTCCTCCCGTCTTACTACATATCTATGCTAGTTTAATTTAATAGCTACACTAATGGAGTAGGAATGAGTAAGGTATGGTTGAGATTAAATTTACCATAATTTATACAAAATAAGAAAGGGAAACAATTTAGGAACGAACACCAATAGCTTATCCAATTAGGATGCGTGTAAAAGTAATAACAATTATTTAAAATAAATTTACAGACCAATAATGGTGTGCAAAGCTTCTTAAAGTTGAATTCTAAGGTCAAATCTCCTTCGGATTCGACTTCGAAATCTACAATAACCTTCGCATATTCGAAAAATTTCGTAGGTAGAATAAAACTTCGATAAAGTATCGAACGATTTAATTTTATCTTATTAACCCTTGTGTTGCCACCCGGGTACCCGGGTACCCATCGGTGTACGTTTTGTTGAATATATATATATATATATATATATATATTAAGAT